>AYNK01004792.1:0-279684 GCA_000497225.1 Amanita jacksonii TRTC168611 | reverse complement strand
ATAAGTAAAGTACAGGAATGGAATGTATGAAGAAAATGAATGGGGCCTATCGTTCGTAACAACCAGAAGAAAATTGCTGGCTAGGTTGAAGTTCCTGAAGGACTCTGGAGATAGTGGACCTTCCAATACCAAGTTTGGAGGCAATATGATGGATGGATAACCCATTAGAAGCAAGGGAGAGGATGTTTTCCTTCTGAGCAAGGGGGATGGGGTGCATGTTGGATTGGGGGACTCTGTGAATTCTCACCCTGCTTAAATACATTGAATTCAGGAACCATCTAAGGTACAATCATCCTGATAACAATCTGTGACATTTCTCATGCCACAGAAACCTGCTACCATCAGATTCTGATATTTCTGATACCCACTCAAATAACTGGCCCAATGAGGCATCAAACTGAATTGTCTATATCTCCATAGATACTGCATCAGCTTACATAATTGTTGGTTTGGGGTATAGCCATTAAGTAACCCTTTCTTACATAAACCAGCACTTTGGCTCTGTTTGGTCTTGGTGTGATGCTATGTCACAAACAATTCAAAAGTGTCAAACATTGGGCCAGTTTTTTGAGTCACTGTAAGTAAAAGATATAGCAAATAAAATAAAATGGGACTGTTATTCATAACAACCATTATAGAACAATAAGGTCATTAGTGCATCTTGGACCTTCCAAGGCAAGCTCAAACTTTCTTTCAAAAATATGGTTGACAACACCAAGGACATGGTTTTAATCATGGCAAGGGTCTGGCATATCAAGGATGAGGATAGTCTTGTTTCCACAAATAAGCCTACCATGTCCTCTGTCAAATTCCTGTCTGTACCCACAAGTAGCAAGGGAAAGACTTTCAAAGAGTTGTCTCAAGGGACACCCTGCATGGAGCAAGGTCTAGCTGTTTGGTGCCCTGACTGAGATAAGGAATTTGGGGATACAGGCATCCTCAAGGTCACCTTCATTGATGACAAAGAAGGCTCTAATGCAGCCAAGGTAATCAACACCATGATTAACTTTAATGCATGATGACTGCAATGTCAAGCATGGTGGCCAAAGAAAGCCACCATTCAATGTATGAATTGCTGCAGGTTGGGGCACACCCCATATAACTGCACTCAACCAGAGTCAACTTGCACATCATACACAATGAAACACCATACTAGTCAACACAAGAGCAAGGAAATGAAAGTACTTAGCTGTGTAAATTACTACAGAGTGCATTTTGCTGCAAGTCAGGAATGCATCTATTTGAAAAAATGGAACAACACCTCAGATATATCTGAGCTTTATAGGACACAAAAATCAAATGCAAGGGCTTCTCTGAAGCTCATCAATGCAGTTGATGACACCAAACCCAGACCTACAGACAATGAAGTCATTCAGTACACAGATGAAAAGAGGGCCAATAACCTCAAGAGGACCCTTTGAGTGATTGAAGATCTAAAGAAGAAGGATGTGGCCAGGAAAAGATCAAGTGTAAATCCAAGGTGTGAAAGGAGATAGCCAGCCTCATTATGCACAAGTAGTTAATATCTTTTATCATTATGTTCACTTTTCATTTCTTACTATGGTCATCTATACATAAAAGCATCACAAGTTCATAGCTAGTCTCCCTTGTACTAGTCCGCACATGAATACACCTGCTATTCTAAAAATTAAAAAAAACTGTTGGTGTTCATGATCACGCCATGTCCAGTTGGCAGGGTCTTCATGAATGTGGTCACTGACTATACTAGATGGGACAATGAAAGAGCTCACCAGCATTATTGAGAGCAAGACGGCTGAATTCGGGGTTGGCGGAGAGAAGAGTGGTAGTGGCTTGTGGACCTGATGCCATTATGTGGAGATAGTCGAGCTGGATTTATTACCGTCCCCCTACTGCACAGACCGATTCAATAGAGAATACGCTGGAGGCGCTTCCTCATCTCTGTCGGACGCACTCAAACACCCAACATGTCTGTCCATTCTCCACTTTACGTCATTCCCGTCCTTCCATCTAAACACCTCTCCTCCAAAATTCACCTCCACTTCACACCGCCCGCTCAATCCAATTGCTGCGTACACATCCCGCTCCGTTCGAGGCAGATACACCCCCATAAACGCGTCGGGGAGCTTTATCCCGTTATACGTGAAAAATATCGCTCCTCTTCCAAATTCGTATCCACACCCAACGACATCACCTCCCCTAATACTCCGGATGAACTCTTCGGAAATGTAATCCCTCCCTCCATCGGGATCTTCGAAAAACTTCCTCAAGTCGTCCAAATGAAATCCCGCGCTGAGTCTGTTCCACCCTGGCAGTCGGAAATTCGGGTATGGTTGGCACGCTGTACCAATCGCAATGATACCTTCCATCTTCGTGATCATAACTTCGAAATACACGCCCTCCATGCCCGCGGGGACGTCGTATAATCCTGCCGAAATGGGCAGGTTGCTCATCACGCATACACCGAGACATTCATTCTTCGTGCGGATGATGGTGGACCGCGTTTCGGTTCGCGTTACGGTCCCTTTGAATCTCCACGTTCCGGGCTCTTGCATCGTCCACGCTTTGCATCCGAACGATTGGATGCTCTCAGTTTCTTGAGATGATAAAAGCTTTGGTGGAGAAACAGGGTATCGTTCGCAAAAATCTTCCCCTGCTTCGTATTCGTCTTCAGGTGCTTCATTGTATTTACCGAATGGATGCTGTATGCGTCCGTCACTCAATGACCTGCCTTATGGCTTGTATGGGATGGATGCTTACGATAGGTTCGGGTGCTGCACTCCAGTCTGGCGGTGGTGCGCTGGAGCTCGCGGAGCGGGTCATGTTGTTGAATAGTTTGAGTAGGCCCATATTGCGTCGGTGCGCAAGGGAGAGATCGTTATCACAACCTTTCGCCCGTCGCCCATTTTTCTTGCTCTTCCTTTGTCGGTTACTTTTATTTAGAATTGCTCATGTGCCCAGCATTCCACACGTCACGACCAAGCTCCAGTAATGCTGTGCAATTATCAAAGTAGGCTTCTTTCACTCGGGCTACCGGGTGACCAGGGCTGTGTCACAACCAAAAGTCCCTTCGTTCAACTACACGTCCCCACTCTCTATGCGCCATATTCTTGAGCTGACCATGATGAGGGCCACTGTTCCTCATCTGCTCCTGCTCTTAATTAAGACTGAGTGAAGCCCGAATGCACATCAAAGCTAAAATAAAATCGTTGCACAAGCGGCCCTGATCCTCTTTATGATTTCTTTGCACCCTTTCTCCATTCAAAACACCGACGGTGAATCCACATTTGTTTAGTCGACTTGGAGCTTGACGTAATTTAGCATCCATACAGGTGTTCAATTCAGTTTTACTTATAATGCCACGAAATCTGGCTCTTTTCCCGCAAACTGGCGTTCATCGATTCTGAGGCACGGTATGCCAAGATTTCACAATTTTGATGTAAGGGTTACAGTGGACGGAGAACCCTTGAGAGAATATGGCGCTCGCGTTGACAAAGAAGCGAAGAAGTCCGTCTGCTGGATCCCATCCACTGTCGGGAAGGTTAGTACAAGAAGCAATGCCGGTATTAATGTGTTGCTGATTATCTGCCAGACCTTCGTCGTCGTACTCCAGAACAAGAGGCTCACTTCCAGGACTAAGAAAGGTCTCTACATCATTTCACTATACCTGGACGGCAACCATGAAGACAGGATCGCTATTGACAAGGATGATCCAGACGAGATCATTTTTGAACATCGTCGCACCTCCAGTACCGTTGTTCGGCCTTTTGTCTTCGCGCCTGTCCCAGCTGCAGGTTCGTGGGTCCTGTGATCCTAGTGTTAACAGGAGTTGAAATTTCTTTTCCTGTAGCAGACAAGAATGCTTTTCATATTACCAACGACGACGAAATAGGCGAGATTCAGCTTCTCATCACCGATGCAACGGAGAAGGCTGTTGTCAACAGGCCACCAAAATTCTCACCTCCGAGCAACCCAATTGGTCCATCCCCATCTGCAGGAAACCAAGTCGCCGGTACCGCTCGCCATCAAATAGTGTGAGCTCAATCTAGATCACGCGTCACGTCATCGGCTTACAGACTCAGATACGGCGACGAGATGATCAAAGACCGTCGCGATGATCCCAACAAAGACTACGTACAATCCTCATACAGCATTGGCAATCTTCTTGCCAATTTCATCTTTAAGTATCGTCCACTGGGTTGGTGTCCTCCCCTTCATCGCGGTTGGGAATGCATTAATATTTGGCACTTGTAGGCGTATTGCAGCAACAATTTGTTGCAAGGTCGTTGGTTGCGACCGAACAGCCTTCCCAGCCTAGTCACCAGACAAGGAATGTTATGAAAAGGAAGGGCCCGGCTTCTGGAGGCGTAAAATTCGATGAGGTCAAAGGCTCGGATGAAGCTGCATGTACAATGGAGGTACGTTGTATCTGCCTGTGCAATTTTTGCAAGACCAGCGTAGTCCCAGATACATGAATGTCGTTTGAAACGTCAGAAGTTGTCCGCCGAAAGAGGAATGGTTTGAACCTTGGACTATCAAGACTCGAGATGTCGATTCCGTGTGTATATAATATCTTTGCGTATGTGAAATGCGGTGCAATATAACGTAACTGTCTTCTCTTTCAATAGCCAGCGGATCCTGCAGACAGTGTTATCGAGACTCTAAACCCTCGATGCGCTTAATCAATCAGTTTATTCTACAAAGCTACAATATTGAAGCTTGTACATGTTGGTAAAAGGCTTACGGGTCACTAATTTCTCTTCTCAACCACAATGCTCTTTACCTCCTTCATTTTCATATGCAAGTTCTGTGCTTCTTCTAGTCTTCCTTGTTTTTCATATGTGATTGCCACATTGTCCATGCTCTTGAGCGTCTCTGGGTGATTGTTTCCAAAATGCCTCTTCATTCCTTCCATCACATGTACATGCAATTTCTCAGCATCACTCCACCTCCCTTGTTTCTGATAGGTAATTGCTAAGTTCTCCATGCTTTTGAGGACCTCTGGGTGACTCTCTCCATGTTTGTTCCTCATTCCATCCATTACTGGCACTTGTAACCCCTCTGCATCATCCAACCTTCCCTGGTTCTGATATGTAAGTGCCAGGTTATTCATACTGAGTAGTGTGCTTGGATGATTTTTGCCAAGTTCTGCCTTCCTCTTCTCCATCACATGTACTTGCAGCTTCTCAGCCTCATTCCACTTTCCTAGTTTTTGATAAGTAATTGCCAAGCTACTCATACACCTGAGTGTCTCTGAATGGTCCTCCCCAAATTTCAGCCTGTATACACCCAGCACCTGCTTCTGTATCTCTTCTGTATCATCCCACCTTTCCTGGTGGACATACATTATTTCTAAATTGCTCATATTTCTAAGGGTTTCTGGATGGTTGTTCCCAAGCATCAATGTTCTTGCTTCAACCACTTGCAATAAGAGCTCCTCTGCTTCTTTCCACCTTCCCAACATTTGATATGTGATTGACAAGTTGTTCATGCTTGTGAGGGTCTCTGGATGATCAGTCCCAAGCTTGATCTTGCTAGCCTCCATTACTTTTTGCTGCAAGATCTCTGCCTTATCCCATTTTTTCTGTCTTTGGTAGGTGCTTGCCAAATTATTCAAGCTCTTGATTGTCTCATAATGATCTTCTCCAAATTTCTTTTTCTTTGCCTCAGCTACTTTGAATAGTAATTCCTCTGCTTCTACAAGCTTTCCTAGATTTTGATATGTAACACCCAGGTTGTCTATGCTTGCAAGTGTATCTAGATGGTCCTCCCCCAGCTTCATTTTACTGGCCTCCATCACCTGGACTTGCAATTTTTCTGCATCATTCCACCTCCTCTGATTTTGGTATGTGATGGCAAGACTAGTCATGCTGCCAAGAGTATCTGGGTGATCTCCACCAAATATCAATTTCCTTGCTTCTACCACTTTCAACTGTAGGTTTTCTGCATCAGCAACCCTCCCTTGACCTCGATAAGTGACTGCTAGCTCATGGATCCTGGTGAGGGTTTCTGCATGATTGTCTCCAAATTCCCTTTTCTTTGCCTGCACTGCTTTCTCCTGTAAAGCTCCTGCCTCATTCCATCTCCCTTGTTTTTGATAGGTGAGACCCAAGCTAATCATACTGTCAATAGTGTCAGCATGGTCCATGCCAAGTTTTGTCATGTTTATCTCAAATATTTTCTTTTGTAGTTTCTCTGCCTCACTCCACCTGCCCTGATTCCTATGTAGGACTGCAAGATCCATTATGTGTTTGAGTGTTTCTGGGGCATCCTCCCCAAATGTCAGTCTATATGTGTCCACCACTTTCACCAGCAAGTTCTCTGCTTTCTCCCACTCTCCTTGTCTCCTGTAAATGATTGCAAGATCCTTCAGGCTTTTGAGTGTGGCCTGGTCTTCCTTTCCAAGTTGTACCATCCTTTTCTCTGATACCTTAAATTGAAACCTCTCTGCATCAACCCATTCACCAGCTCTATCAAACACAAAAGCAACCCTATGAAATTCATCATCATAGTAATCAATGTCCATTTTCAGAGCCTTCCCAAGATCATAAACTGCTTTCAGGTGTGGAAGAAGCATTATACAAAGGCTATAATTTTTTTCATCCTCCTCAGGTCTCACAACATAAGAAAGGAGTGCCCTTGCTCTGTGCCAGTTGAAATTCAGGACAGATTTTGATAGCCTGTCTCTAACCCAGGTATGCACCAATGGATGAATTGAGTAGGTCTTCTTGTTATTCTTAATCAATGAGAATGACAGGAGAATCTGTATCCCAGACATGAACTTGAACTCATCCCATTCTCTGTCTTCACTAATACAAAGGATATCCAAGTCCAATAATTCAGCTATCTGTGGCAAGGAATTTTGGACTTCCATTTTCAGATAGTTTCCAGCAGCATGGCTGAATATACCTGCAGATATCTGCTGATAATGTAGGAAGGAAAACATGTTGAGGAGGGTCAATGCAACATTAGATGCTTCTGCATCTTTCCTTGCAGAATCTCCAGCTCTATTCTCAATCTCCTTCAATGAGATTTCCCATGTTTCATAGGCAGAATATTTGTACCCTGATGCTCCTGGCTCTGATAGTAGTTTCTTGCGATGTTTCTCATATAAGTTCAAGTAATCATCTGGATCATGGTCACAGATATGCATGTAAGCTCCAGCTTGGTCAATAGCCAAAGGCACACAGCCTAGAGTCTGGACAACCTTCCTGGCAATTCCTGCCAGACTGGACTTGATCCTTCCAGATTTAAGAAGCAGACTAGTTGCTTCTTCCACCTGTAATTCATCAACTGGTAATGAAGTAGAGGTGATTCCTTCCAAAATCTTATTTCTGCTAGTTATAATCATGTTCCCTTTTCTGCCAGGTGGGATATGCTTTCTAACAACCTCATATCCACTGTCAGCATTGTCAAATACCATGAGCCAATTAGCCTTCAAATTGGAGACCCATTGCATGACAAATGGAACAGAAGGCATCAAGTTCTTAACTTCAGCAATTTTCAAGAAGTCAGAAGTCAGAGAGGCTTCAGTAGAAGCATCAATCCAAAATATGTCAGAGAACCTGATCTCTGTGAGAAACATAATACAATTTGATTATAACACAAACCAGGCATCAGTCTCTTCAATAAACTTGAGGCAGATCTGGGTTTTTCCAATTCCTCCCATTCCAAATAAGAGGATGGATTTTCTTCCTGTGTTTTCATTATTGATGGATGGATCAAAGTGGGCTTTCAACCTCTGAAGGTAATCCTCACGACCAGTGAAGAACTGACTAGAGTTCATCCAAGGGTGTAATTTAGTTAAGCTAATTGGTGGAGGATTATAGATGACCTATGGATGAATTTGGAATATTGAATGGTTGTGACAAGGGTCTGCAATACCTGATTCCCTTGGATATTCACAAATTCACCCCCTGTGATTTCAAAATTACTAGCTTGTGTAAAAAAGCTATGTCCACTGAATATATAAGTTAAATAATTTTAAAAAGATAAACATACCTGTTTTCTATCACTGGCTGAGTTGCATTGGGATGGCTGGTCAGTTTCCCTTCAGAACTGAGTTAGAAGAAACAGTGTAACATCCAGCAAGATTTGGGACAGAGGTGATTAGGGCAGAGATATAATGTGTAAATGTTTACATACACATGTTGAGCATTAGCCAAGGTTTGAACCTTTGGTTCACTACAAGGAGGAAAGAAAACTGTTATCAACAGTTTGAACCAAATGGATGAAGCTAATATACCTTTGTTTCACAGAAGCTAACATAGTCATGCTTTTGTCATCATTCAACTGGTTGTTTGCACTGAAGAGAGGCACGATTGTAGGACAACAGAGGTATTAGTGGAAGACAAGTATGTTACTTGGATAACTACGGTAGGGGTGACATCACATACCTAAGCGGAGCAGTATTGACTACACTTGCTGATGCTGGCTTACTCCTTTGAAGAACCAATAGGCAGTCTGATACTCATGTCACATATGGAGCATAGACATACCTATTCTCTGCAGATAGGTGACTTTCGGTGGCCCGCTTTTCATTGCGTTGACTCCTGACGCAACGACAGACAATCAGGTCATGACTGTTGGCTTTCAACATACGCACCCATTTTTGGTACTGGTCGGGTCATCCATGTTTAGGTGGGATGGTCGGCTACAGACACAACCCATTATCCCTGTTCAAAGGAATCTGGCGCGAATAGCGGGGAAAGTTGGGCAGAGGGTGAGAAGTGTTGTGACACGAGTCACACACCCACACGACGCTTCTGATGACACCGGTTGTCATCGTAGTGGCCGTACGGTCCTCGCACGTCAGACTTGGGACGCAACTATCTTCTCATCTTCTCTGGCAGCCATTTCTTCCAAGTTTAACCTCAGGCCAAGATTTGGGCAAGGACATGCGATCTAGTTCAATACGCTTTTATTTCCTCGACAAGCCTCCGACTATCAGAGTGGATCCCGGCAGCGTTCGCATGGCCGCGCACTCTGAGCCGAACCCTGGAAACACTGTGAATTGTAGACCACATCCTTGGCAACCGTAGCGGTAATATGATGTAGGTTGTGATGTCCGATTCAGGATAGGATGTTTCATATGATGTATAAAAAGATGTAAGTAGGCCAAAGTCTCTCGTAGTGCTGGTCACCAACTTGAAGCAGGTCATCAAGCCCATTTCTCTCTGCATTATGCTCTTCTTATCTCGAGGCATTGCTACCCTCTTCGCCATTATTATCATCTTGCAGGCAGGTTTTTCCCTTGCTGAGGGACGGAGCCTCATTGCTCGCAAATCACTGGTCAGTGGGACGTGTCTCTTATGGTATGTCATCAGAAGCTTAATGATATGATAACTTTGGACAGGGGCATTCAGGCGTCAAGTTCAAGAGAGGTCAGACAGTTCCTGAGATTCCAGAGAGTCAAACGGTGAGTGCTACTTTGTTTAATCCATAAGAATGCGTAATACAACAAATCATAATATAGGAACGAAAATGTCACGATAAAACATGCCGGAAACGCCAAGAATTCTTTGTCTCGATGAAGGGGTGTATGGACAAGTGCATGAAGAATAATGCCTATCCAACGTACGAATATACGAGGGAAAAACACGAGCATGATTTTGGTCATCTTAACGAAGTAATTCCTACTGATGCGGAGAGTGAGGGTGAAAGCCCTCACCCCGGAAGAAGAAAGACAATCTATTGAAATGTGACACGGTGATGCCGCATGTACTCCTTTCCTGTTCACATGTATGTCCCCGCTTACCCAGAATTGCGCGATGTATACTTGAATAGTTCGCATCGTTAAATAAAGAGGTTAACACAGTGATGAGTGCTTGTACCAAGGCCACCATGGCTCAGAGGAATCTGCTGCGTAATGGAGGTTGCTACGGTTACATCTTGCTGACAACCTTATACCTCGGTCTACCTTTTGCAGATGGAATTTGCTCAAATGCAGTTTTTTTTGCCGCGGTACCGATCGTGCTCAAGGTCATACCAGCACCACCAATGGTCCTTGTGGGGTCGCATGTGGCGAGTTGACATTGTGCCGTGAAAAAAGTAGATTGTCCGTGAGAGCCTCATTCTGGTTCGGGCGCCTGTTTGTTAGGAGTTAGGAAACGCGCGTTGATTCTCAGCATCTCCAGCCGGAAGACGGGCACGTCGTCGACGCAGAGGAAGGAGGCTCATTACATGGGCGTCTGGTGCGTTATATGTCGGCGGTGCAGACACGGTAGGTTTACCATGCCTCTCTACCCACAGTCCCACTCACATCCCCCATTCTAGACCGTCTCTTCCATTCTCTCGTTCATATTACTTATGGCGCTATATCCTGATGTCCAGAAGCGTGCTGAAGACGATATCGACCGCGTCGTTGGCAAGGACAGATTGCCGACATTGGAAGGAGGAGCTCTTTTATGTCAACGCACTGATTGAGGAAGTACGGAGATTTACCCTTTCTATCAGAACCTCTCAGCCCAGAATACTCCCTCTCAAGTCAGGCCTCCCACATCGAGTAATTGAAGAAGACAGTTACAAGGTTCCGAAAGGGGGAAACCATCACGAATGTTTGGCTGATGCATTAGAGTTTCAAAGGTACCGAGAGTCAGCTTCTGAAGACCTAGGTTCACAACTTTTTGAAGAACTGGCCGGCGGTGTCCTTACTGATCCTGTTATCAATACCAGCTCCCCTGATGTATGATGCAGTAATAAGAAGGACGAACTTCACTCGAAAATGAAAGTCTGGGTTAGATAATTGAGAGGCTCGGAGCGGGTGACACGTACGGGGCCAAAGGTACCTGGTATTGATAAGGCGAGCTACCAAGAGTAGCGCAATCGCCTGCACGCATAAGATGTTTATCCAAAGGACCATGGATTATCTATACTGGTTCTAGATGAAGGATCATGCACCGTGGCCGATAACGCGGGCTTCCGGGGGTCTGATTTCTATTCGAGGCATCCTCACGCATCCGTGTCCACACATGATCAAGTGACCATGCATAAGAGATATATCAGGCAGACCATACCTTGTGCACCATTGGATCTTCCGCCGCCATGGCTATGTATGAATCTGACATACAATCCTTTGACCCGACGGACTACCTAAACATCAGTTCCAGTGAATTCTTCAGCAGCGTTAGTGGGGTCTTGGATAACTATTTTGTACCCTGCCCCGGTGAGTGTGAAGGAAGATTTTCCAACTACAAGTATCTCTGACTCGTAACTGCGATCATGTTGTATCAGAATGGTATCAAGCCCTATACCGGGCGGTAAGCCGTGGAAAGAAGTCCGCCATAGCGCGGCTCCTCAAAAACGATGTTCCAGTTAATACGCCCGACCCCGGTGGCCGGATCCCTTTGCATTATGCAGCTGAAAGTGGCCAAACCAGCCTTGTAAAACTATTCCTGGAACTAGGGGAAGACGTCAATGCCGCCGACGCAAATGGCATGACACCCCTTCATTCGGCTTACTGCTTAGAAAAAGACAAGCCATCTTATGGAACAAAGGCCTGCGACAGCCTTGGTACTATTCGCCTGCTCCTTGACCATGGTGCCATCATTCAAGCATGCGACAAACATGGCAACTCCATATTACACCTAGCAGCGAAACAGGGCCATATATCTCACACTCTACCACTGTTGGAAGGGGGTGCCAATGTCGATGCGGCTAATTCCTCTAACGAAGTTCCCTTACACAACGCTATCCGGCATGCGCACAGCCCCCTTGTCCAATTGCTACTGGATTGGGGAGCTAGTGTCAATATCGCTGCCAGCAATGGCAGGTCGCCCTTGCACGATGCGGCACAGCGCGACTTTAGCTCTGCAGCCGCATTGCTACTGGAGAAAGGAGCCAACGCCAATGCAATTGACACTGTTGGTCAAACACCATTACATGTTGCTGCTTCACGTTGCCACGACGCCCGACTCGCCCGCCCGTTCCGTGTTTCCGATGGCCCAGAAAAAGCAATTGGAGAGGACTATAGCACCACAGCTGCCCTGCTGTTGAAGTGGCAAGCAGATGTCAATGCAATTGACAATTCCGGTTGTACCGCCTTGCACATGGCAGCCCGACTCGTCTGTCCTTGCACCGTTGATGTCCTTCTGGGGTGCGAGCCAGATGTTAATTTGTTTGACCACAATCTCTGTACACCACTTCATCTAGTTTGCGATTCCGGTCGCCAAGTCAGTCTCGAAAAGCAATTGCATATCATAGAACAAATCCTCAACCATGGCGCTTCTATTCAGGCATGCAATGAAGCTGGCAATACTCCATTGCATCTTTTAGCAGCTAATCATGGCCACCCAGCCGCTGTTGCGTTACTGCTGAAAAACGGGGCAAGGGCACGCGCAGTCAATCACCTTGGCCAGACTCCCCTCGACATCGCTATAAGTCTAGGAAGGCATGAGTCGATCGTCGCATTGTTACGCGCGAAGCAACGGCTGGAATGATGTCGAATGCGACGTATTAGATCATTATATTCTCGTGTTCGTGAGCTATATCATCTCCTGATGCTCCTCACTTTATCGTTTCGTACGATCTGGTAGTGTATAGAGGTCTTCTGTCCATTTACTCATAACATATCATGAGTAACAGATCAGGGGGGAGAAACAACTCGGCTCGTTAGTGAGGAGCCCCTGCCGTTGCTTTCTGCTTTGCGGTTGAATGCACAAGGCGCTCTTGGCACTGTCTTAAGTCGTTGGTTGTGAAGATGATATTACGAGGCGTAGAGTATAAGGCAGACTGCTTGGATCGATAAAATTGGAAAAAAAGATAACTGAAGCGATGTGGTCCCTAGTCCTCCCTCTTTTGCATGCCGCCCTCCTAACTGCGGCGTAGGTACGATTGAAAGCATGTTCAAGTGACCGATCAAGGAAATGATTCCGTCTTTCACGCAAGCACCCATATATCGTGGGGTCTGGAAATGGCTAAGGACGCTTCTGTAAATGGTACTGGCAAGGGTAGACCTGCAACGTGGAGCAAGTCCGTAAGACATGCCGAACACACTGCATATCATGGAGTTCCTGAGTAAGGAAAGGGCTGCGGACGTGTTCTCTCTATTAATTGTCTATGCGGCCACGCTTTCCATCCTGCCCTTATACACCTTAAGAACAATGGTACGTTGGTTTCGTCGAGCGTCTGAGTAGTTAACCACCGTACCCCGGAAGGACGCTAATGCCGTTCTCGTGGCGTGAGTCAACTTTTTAAAAAGCAAGAACGGAGCATTCACCTTGAGTTAGAGTGATGGGCCCTACGGGGAGTGGGAAAACATCTGTTCGTACTTTCCGCAGACCCAGTTATATGACTTCCGAACAAACATCACAGTTCGTTAACCTTGCAAGTGGATCAAACATGGTTGTCGGCAACAACCTGCAATCATGTACAAACCAAATACAGCTGTCGTCTTCGTTTGTGTTGAATGGCCGTAGTGTCACTTTGATTGACACACCTGGGTTTGACGACACTATGAAGAGTGACACTGATATCCTGAACAATATAGCAAGCTATTTAGCTTCAACGTGAGATTTAAATATTCCCTGTTCCACAACCGGGCTCGACTAATCCTGTCCATGATGAAGTTATCAGGCAGGGAAAAGGCTCTCTGGTATCCTTTACTTCCATCGCATTGGTGATTTCAAGATGAGCGGTATTTCGGCAAGGAACTTTCGGATGTTCAGGGAACTCTGCGGTGACACGACCCTAAATAATGTAGTCATCGTCACCAACATGTGGGCCGGTGTAGATCCAGTATTAGGCGAAGAGAGGGAAGCTGAGCTAGCAAGCAAGGATTGTTTCTTCAAACCAGTCTTAACCAAGGGTGCTCGCATGATGCGGCATAGTAACACAACAAAATCTGCGATGAACATATTGCGGAGCGTGACGGGGAACGAACCGGAGGCCCTGCGTATTCAAAAGGAGATTGTGGAAGAGGGGAAAGATGTTTCTCAGACGGCTGCCGCCGCCGAAGCGGATCGCGAGTTAAAGAAGCAACAGCAACAGCACAGAGAAGAAATGGCGCGAATTCAAAGGAAAATGCAAGGTATTAGCAGATTTTCAATCCAGAGTGACGGGCTCTAACAATTTCGCTTCTGACCGCTAGACGCTATAAGGGCACAGGAAGAAAAGGCTATGCGAGAGAGAGAAGCTGAGGAAGCAAGGAGACAGGCCGAAATCGCTGAACAGAGGAGGCAAGCAGAAGAGCGGGAAAGACAGATGAGAGAGGAGCGGGCAAGGCTCGAACAGCGAATGAGGGAAGAAAGGGAAGCGACCGAGAGGAGGGCTGCGGCGGAGGCTGCTGAACGTCAGCGCCAGGCGGCAGAATTTGAAGCGCTTGCTCGCCGAGCTCACGAAGAGGCCGAGAGGGCGAAGGCCCATCTAATGGAAGAGATGAGAAGAGTTCAGAAAAAAAATAGGCGGCGCAGCGATCCCTGCATTATTGCGTAGATATTGTATGTAATCGCCTGGCAGTTGCGCCCTGAGCGGAACGCTTCAATACTCCCATTTCTTGATACCAACGGTAGGCTTTTTTACCTTCCCAAGGCCAATGTGATGTGAAT
Organism: Amanita jacksonii TRTC168611; assembly: GCA_000497225.1. Classification (NCBI taxonomy): domain Eukaryota; kingdom Fungi; phylum Basidiomycota; class Agaricomycetes; order Agaricales; family Amanitaceae; genus Amanita; species Amanita jacksonii. The sequence continues at coordinate 265,162 of AYNK01004792.1, read as the reverse complement.
AGGATCCGAGCTAGACACGTTCCGACGCGGGAAGAGTGCTACCTGTGTCTTCGATACAACTTCTCTGGGGCCATAGTCCACCCTGACCACATCAAGTTCAGAATAGGCATAGGTATAGCCGAGATTCCAGTTGCTACAACCTTTGGCATACATGTACATATTTCCAGAAAGAAGCATAACAAGTGTTTTATCGGACAGCCGTACCGCCATACCCTGTGCTCCGCCTCATCGACCCTAAACTTGACGGACCCTCGCCTCCATCTTCATTCTGGTGCAAAGGCCGTGCCGGTGCCGCACGTCGCAAGGGACGTGAAAGAAAAGGAACTTGGAAAGACCTTTCACGTTCCCAGTCGTAAGGTGCGGCAGCAGGTGCAGGCTGTGTATTCCGGTTGACGAGATGTGCTGCGAGGCCACCGAGCATGGTACCTGTCCAGAACCCTGGTCTCCAACCTTCTCCGGAGCCGGAGGAGTTGGTCTTCCGGTTGTCCGTGTAGGGAGGGGGAGGATCGTCATAATCGCCTGGAAACATGCCTGAGCCTCTTCGATTTGTGGCATTGTCACTACCACCGGTAGGCTGGCGTCTGCTTGTCGCTTGGTTTCGGGAGGAAAGGAAGCTGTAGATGAAATTGTAGATGATGTAAAATAAGATTAAGCTCCATATGATTGTGAATAGCGTCCCCAAGAGATCTTGTGCTGGGAAAAGTTGGTATCAGCCCCACTCACAGATCCTTTTGGCTGTATACGTACATGTCCAACGGGAAGTCATCTTGGTACTTCTCAGTGCTCCCGGTACCTCAACTAGCCTGTACTCAAGGGAACATGATCCTAGAAAGATATCAGCCTCGGGTTGCAGAAAAATCATAGGAGTAAAAATGCATACCCTTCACAACGTACGAATCCCCAGGTCCAGACCACCCTTCGCAGCTAACGTCGACCTTTCCAAAACGCAAAGCATCTGGCAGGTCCGCCTCGCACTAGAACGTTTCAAGTCAGCCTCTCCTTCGCACCGTAGAACAGCGCACACTTACTTTCCAATCGATATTTATACCGGAACCCCCAGGCAGCCTAGTGCAACGCACGACTTCTGGTTGATAAAGACTGCATGGTTTTCCTTGGCAGACGAGTTGTGGAAGCCTTGTACGACGACCGACGGCATCAGTGTGTTTGTAAAAAGTCAGCGCTGGGATTCTGGACAATTCAATGCGATCGGCAGAGCCCCAGACCATGTTGTTTCTGGCTCTGCAAGGGGGAGAAGATGGAGTCTTAAGACAAAGAAAAAGAAAAGGCAGGACACAATTCTATTATTCTAATATTAGGGGTGGAATGGTGATCAATGGCAGGCATAGGGCAAAATGGAGATGTGACGTGGAGGCGACGTGTACATTACAACAAACGTTGCATCAAGTGGCTGCGGGGCACCCGCCACATTGTCCATGGCCACACCCCCAACAGCTGATAGCCTGAACGCCGAATGTCCGTAGAATGAGAGTGGCAATGCTGATCACACCCTCTCCTAAAACAAAGCCACTCGCAACTACCACGAGTCGGATGTCATCGCCACCACTAGCGTACCGCGTGCGATACACGTGTTCTATAATTCCTCCAATCAGCCGTGCTATAGAGAAGGACGGAGTATTCAGGAATCCGATGGCAAAGGCAACCCCGGAAGGAATCCATTTTGCATACTTATATTGCCGAGATGAAGCATAGGTTTTCACAGCAGATATTGCTCCGAATAGCAGAGCGAAGGCGGCCATGAACGCTCCACTATTGCTTGGTAGTTGTCCATCACCTGCGACGTGTAAATAAATAAACGAGCCTAGAGGAAAAATGCGGGACGTACGAAGTAGTCTTGCGAGACTTAGCCAAACATAGGCAGTAGGCGCCGGAAATGAAGGACCGGGAATTGTGTACGCACGATTATACATCATATATGCAGTCGTGGTAACCAGAATTGAGACTGAAGAGCCTACTAATTGCCCATAAAATTGTGCTCTGGGCGATGCATGGCATAAGTGGCCTGTCTTCAGATCCTGCATCAGGTCGCCAGCTCTAGTCATAACGTGAGCCATGTTAATATGAGATGCATTCCGAACCTACTGTTGTGCACCAGCCTCTGCGACCCCTCCCGCGATGATGTTCGCAACGATATTTCCTGGCTGAATCCATGCGAAGAGTAATTGTGAAACTTTTCCCAGGCCAGAAACGGGGTTTAAATCAGTTTCTCCCAAAGCACGGACTCTGTGTGAGGCAAAGTAGTCAGTTATACCAGGTAACAACCCCTTGAAAAAATAGCATGCCCTATGACGCTCAGAAGCATGCCAAATACGAATCCAAGAACGGTTGCCCATGGTTTGATTCGCTCTTTGCCAAAAACAAGGCCCACAAGCACAGTACCAATCCAAAGGCTGGCAGCGAGTCCAGACAACACCCAAGAGTTGGGTACAAGTCGGTCTGATGCCTCCGTTTCGTGATCTTGGATAGCGGGGTCGTTATGGTCCCTTTTTCTGCCCAGGTCTCTGATGTATTGAAATCCGACCGGAAGGAGAGAGACGAAGCTGTCGGCGCACATGACGCCCAGTGACACCCATAGAATCCAGCCTCGAGCACCATTACTCATGTCACCCACTGGACCAGGTGCCCAACCAGAGTATTTTGACAAAGGTGACAGGACGGCCCATCCAACAAGCATTCCCTGAAGATCGAGTCAAAGACAATGCCAATTCATAATACAGTATTTAGTCACCAAGTTCATGCTTAGTGTTGTTGGGAATCCCATGATGATACCTAGCAACATGTAAGTATAGGCAACCGTACTCTACTCCATGGCTTACCTTGTCCAATGTACGAGAGGCTGGGGGTAAAGTACCATAGCCATTCCCCGGCAAGGTAACTTCCGAATAACGGAATTGCAAAGAGTGCAGGAAAGAAATATGCGGCTAACTTGATGAATTTAGACCCTGGTATGCGCGTGATAGTAACCCGAATGAACTTACAGTTACTGACCCTGCAGCAGCAAAACTCCAGATAAGATCATACCAACCCTCCTTTTGGACTATTTGCCTCTCATGTTCTTCGTCCTCTTGGCCATCCTCACCAGCCGCCAGCACAGGTGGAACGAAGGTTGTGTCATCTTCCGCATCTAATTGCCTATATCCTCTGCGATGCCTGACCCCTGTATCCGGAGGTGGTAACTGGTGAAGAACTGATATAAGCTGCGCGGTGGCCGTTCCAGAAGGAAATGGAAGCTTTTCTTTGACAATCTTCAGCAGTATGAATAGGCCTGTGACTTTGGTATTCAAAACGTACATACAACTTGCTTTCGCAATGGAGGCGATAAGAACACGCTAGCGGACGTTCTCAGGTCTCTTTCATACTTTGCCTAATATAAATGCTTACCCAAAATATGCAATAGCGCAGGACCAAGCTATCGTGGACAGCCACGAAAGGTCTATCGGCAAAGCTCCGTCACGTTTAGGATCTATAAGGCGCAAGGCAGGTAGGATCCCAACAAATCCCGCAGCAAGCGGCATCGTTCCAGTCGCTACCGCAGTGGTTTGTACGACAATGATCTCTTGTGGTGTAAGAGGAGTGGGCAACATGCGAGAAATTAGGAAACCAATAAGTGCTGATTGTATGGACATCCTGTGGAGAAGCTTGGTCCTAGGAAGTCCAATATGCTGAGTAAATTACGTACATTGATATCCATCCCGACTGCAGCCCAAGGCTGAGGTTCGTGAAGCATACGAGGCAACCGATAATTAAACCGATGAGGACGGCTGAAAACGTGAATTCTGGCTGCGAACTGGATGCCTGCCCCGAGCTAGAACGGTCGAGCCGTACCCATCTGGAGTTGGGAAGGCGTCATTGCAATGACTTGCGGGAGCAACAAGAACGCTTACCTTGTCAATGAAGACAAACTCATGGCCAGCGTTGTTTGGACGCGTTGTTTGTCCCTCTCTGATTCGAGTCATCTTATCAGCGTCCCCGCGACTGGTTCGACCATGGCACAGAAGATCAGAGCCGCCGACAATGTTCTTCGAACCGTAGGAGAACCTGGCTCGTCCATCGTGTAAACGCCTTTCCCTTCCCTTCTTCCCTGGAATTAGGCTGAGTGATTGTTTTTAGTCTGCCAAAAGCGGGTGGAAAGAACGTGCTAGTTACATCAGCGCTGCCGTATTGCAATAATGTTCCGCATCTTGGTGAGAGGTTTGTACATTCAGTGAAATGTTTTTGGCTAATGGCTCCAGGTAATATTATCGGAAGCACGCTGAGTGCCGATGTATATAGTCGGTAGGCATGCCGCGCCTTGATCATACTGATATTTACGACCTTCGCCTACAGATACAGCAGTATGTCGTCACTTTACCATATACTTAGCGAACGATGGCGGTGCTTACTATTGGTTCGCAGGAATTCGGAACAGACATACTCTTTATATCTGCGGCACGGACGAGTACGGGACAGCTACAGAAACACAAGCTTTGAAAGAAGGAATTTCCCCTCAAGAACTCTGCGATAAATACCATGTATTACATAGAGATACATACAAGTGGTTTGAGATTGGGTACGTGGTACTTTATTTGAGTGTTCCCTTCGTGACTGATCATTTAGATTTGATTATTTTGGCCGTACGTCAACGCCTTGGCATACCAAGTGAGTGTTATCATCATCAGTCATTCCGACACGCTCTCAAAAAGTGCAGGATTGCGCAAGGAATATATCTTAACCTACAAAAGGACGGACATTTGGAGAGACAAGAGAAAGAACAGACATACTGTGAAAGCTGCTCAAAGTAAGTCAAGCAAGCTAACTGGTTGTTTAGCCTAATGTCCCAAAGGTTCTTGGCAGATCGGTTCGTGGAAGGAATATGCCCTCACTGCGGTTATGAAGTGAGCTATATTAGTTTTTGATTATATTTCCAAATTTTTAATGTTTCCTAAGGATGCTAGAGGAGATCAATGTGATTCATGTAGCCGAACGCTGGATGCTGTGGAGCTTATAAAACCACGATGTCTCGTCAACAAGACGCATGTTGTCACAAGGCGAACCTCGGCTCACATGTACCTCAAGTTAGATGTCATTCAGCCTAAAACCGAGGAATGGATCCGGGAGTCGTACAAGAAAGGAAGATGGTCGGTCAACGCAACTATTAATTCCGAAGGGGAGATTGTAGATGCGAGACTACGGAGCGGCTTGATGCCAACCCCCCTCACTCGCGACCTTACATGGGGAGTGCCCGTTCCCATTGAAGGGGAAGACACATACGGAATGAAAGGGAAAGTACTGTGTGAGTACTCATACTAGCACCGAATTTCTGCCGCGACTAATTATCCTCGACAGATGTCTGGGTAAACTATCTCCTATTTATAATGAGTATTTCCTGGGAGTCTAAGCCGATCTCTAGTTTGATGCTCCCATCGGATACCCGAGTATAACCGCCAATTATACTCAGGATTGGGAACAGTGGTGGTTCAACCCCGAGAATGTTGATCTTTACCAGTTCATGGGCAAAGATAACGTGTACTTCCACACAATCTATTTCCCATCTGTCCAAATTGGAGACGGACGGAATTGGACAAAGTTGCATCATCTTTCTACTACAGGTATGATTAGATTTGTTAGACACATCGTGACGCTCACATCCAATACTTAGAATATCTGAACTATGAAGGAGGCAAGTTCTCCAAGAGCAAAAACCGCGGTGTCTTTGGACCAGCAGCGAAGGAGACCGGAATTCCGCCGTCCGTATGGCGGTACTACTTGCTTTCAACACGACCAGAAACGGCAGATGCCATGTTTTCGTGGTCGGATTGCGTGCGCAAACTAGTGGTTATCCCCAATAACTAAACCTAATCCATCATATAGATCGCCGCAAATAACAATGTCCTGCTCAACAAGTGCGTACAACAGCCTGGTGAATGTACCCATCCTTATCCCCCCCCCGTAGCTTTGGCAACTTCGTCAATCGCACCCTAAAGTTTGTGTCCTCGCAATATGCTGGTGTAATCCCCGACAGCGGCGATGAACCTGGCCCATTATCACCAAATGATCCAAATGACTCAGAATTCATCTCTACAGTCAACGGGCTCTTCAAAGACTACATTGATGCCATGGACGCCGTCAAACTCCGACTGGGACTTCAAACAGTCATGCTCATTTCGATCAGGGGAAATAACTACCTCCAATCGTCCGGTTTGAACAAAGCGTTGATGGTGGAAAACCCCAAACGTTGTGCCCAAGTGATATCCCGTGCGATAAATCTCATTTACGCGCTATCTGCTCTTGTATACCCATTTATGCCGTCCACTTCGGAATCAATACTCAAACAACTTAATGCACCTGCTCGTGCTGTTCCCGAAGTCCTCTCGGAGGACATACTTGCCGGCCACACAATAAGCACCCCGGAACATCTATTCAAGAAGATCGACGAGGGCATGGCAGAAGTCTGGAGGCAGAAGTTCGGAGGAAATGAAGCTACCTCTTCCGGGGTTGCAGATGCAAGCAAAAATGTGGTGAATCCTAAGGGGAAGAAGAAAGGACTTACAAAAACGTCCGCGCCACCCGTTTACGATGGTCCCAAGTCAGCAGACGTCTTGGCCCTAGAAGCCAAAATTGCTGAGCAGGGCCAGATTGTCCGGACTTTGAAGGGGCAGACACCAAAGACGCGAGAGCTAGAAGATCGGACCAACGCTGCGGTCGAGGTCCTGAAGCAGTTAAAAGGGGAGCTTGAAGTTGCGATACAGAAGTGCATTGAAGGGAATAAAGTGAATTAATTACTAGACGTAAAATATAGATGTACGATATACACATGGGCTGCAAGCAGTTGGGAAGATTATTAGTTTGTTGATGCTTCGCTGTTTGATGTGACTTGTGGCTATTTTCTGGCAACTTCGACATGTCAAACTCATCAAATGGTACCCAATCCCTTGATTCAGGGGATATTATGGTTAGTCAACGCGCACATAGCACATGTACTCGCGCAACTCCTTGCAATCTTAGATCCGACGAAAACGCAAGCGTCATACGGTACCTGGATTTTGTTGGTGCCAGGACTTCGAGGATGCCTCGCTACCCATGATACCTGATACTGAGGATCTTCTTGAACCAAAACTAGACGACTTTCCTACTAAGATTCATGTCCCCTTTCGATCCTTACCGGATTCTGCCGCATATATAAACATGGATCATGCGAACTCCGAGGATATCCTATCTCAGCAATCAGACCGCCATGCTACAACGAATACTGAAATGGGTTCTTCGGAAATGCACACACAGAAGGAAGGTGATTCTCCTAGCATGACCGTGGTCGCTGCCGACGGGTTTCCCAAGAATCGGCGTCAAACCAAGACAAGGAAACCTAGAATTTACAAAGCAAAGTCCAAGACGCACTCTGTCACAGACAGTAGTACTGAGACCTCTGAGACTATAGATGAAGAAATACTGCAATTGCGCTCTAGGAGGATCCGACGGGCCATCATACAAAGCTCTCCCGAATCTGATCTCACTACTCCTGGCCAAGGGCTCAAGCTCAAGCGCGGTCGCATTCGAAAGGCTAGCGGACAAGAACAAAAGAGACTGACAAAACGGCTGACAAATCCCGTGCCCGTCCCCGTGCCTGTGCCTTCAAGTCCGCTCAGTGATAAGTCATTCCAAGAGGCTGGATTTAACGACACTGGCTTTCGAACTCCTCTTAGGATGGAGGCGGTGCTTCGTTCTCCGACGGTTGAAAGACAGAGAAAATGGACTTTTGTTGATCCTAGGAAAGTTGCAACCCCGCTCCACATCTCGTCATTCGGGACAAGAAAAAAAAGAAGGATAGTAGCTGGGACTCCAACCTTGTATGAACGCACTGCGAGGCGGCACTTTGCTGATTCCAAAGTCAAGAATACCGGAAATATGGAGGTGCAAGAATTTAGCCCTTTGCACCTAGAGGAGCCTTTGGACAATTCTTATCCAAGGCAGACAAAAGTTAGGTTTTGCGAGCCAACGTCACTGGAGCTTGTTGCTATGGATGCTATGACCAAGCAAAAACACACAAGGAAGCCAAGGTGGCTCACATATATGTGTTCCTTGGCAAGGATGCATCTTACAGGACTCTCCTAGGTCGAAGACGGCAAAAGCTAAGCCTTCTAAGGTCAAAATCCTACGTGAATGCATGTCTAAAGCGACACAAGAGTCGGATACTGGACGGAAGCCGTTGGCAATGTCTCCTGTACTGGTTCGATCGCGCGCTAGTCGTTTGGATATCCGTGGTACCATGGAACACCAAGCTGAGGCTACAGCTGCCCATGTCGACTCTAGCACGATTCACTTGGATAAGCTACAAACTCAAGTAACGCTAAACGATGGCCCGCGGACGACACCGCCGCCTTCCAGGCCGTGCACGCCGCTTTCTCCTCTTTCGGAACTGTCGACGTCGCAGGCACACCCTTCATCTCCCATTATGTCACCTGGTGGGGCACCAAGGCCAACGTTCAAATCACTGGGTTCTTTCTTGGACGGTGTTCGCGAAACGGGTAGGCACACAGCAGCACAACTTTTGATTCAGCGAGATCTAGCATAGATCAACCCGAAAGGAAAACGAAAATGTGTCTCCGCTTGAAATCGTTGCGCAAGCATTCCATTTGTAGCCCAAAACTTTTTCTAGTCAACTAACTGTAATTACTGGACTAATATAAATGCACTTGTATGGTATTGTTTACCGTCCCACCAACCACCTTCCACCAACGCAAGTGAGTGAGCATCTTTCTTTCGGCACTTTTCATCCCTCCGTTTCCTGTTCATCCATAACCCTATCGGTACCGTTGGTGCAGTTGCGCCGCGTGTAGCTTGAGATAGCGCTCGTCCCTGAGTCTCCTACCGCCCTTTCGAGTACATCCGTCTCTCAGGATGACCATAGTTCAATGGGATCGTGGGCTGGGGCAGCCTTAGAACATTGACAACATGGCCAGCTGGTAAAACCCTGACTTTCAGTCGCCAGTCGGATTTATAGGCTGGGGTTCACAGTTATGCATGTATCGATGTAACATCTTCTAGGGCCATTAACCTGCCTTCCATTGTTGTGGGGCTGACGCATAGCTCAGTACTCGTGACCATCCAGGTTGTTACTTCACAGAATCGGGTCTCCAATGTGGCGCTGGGACACCTGAGGAGAGGTATAGGCATATCTGGTCTCCTCCTGGTTGCTATACGTCGGGCGGTTTGGGGCATGGTATACGAGGGGTTTTTCTTCTTTTCCTCTGCTTTGGTCTGGTACATGTAACATAACACTGATTGTGTTTTCAGAAAAATCCTGGACGTGGGCACTTCTACGTCTGAAGTTTATTGAATCATCTTTGTTGGGGTATTACTAGAAATATAGCAGAGAATTCTGTACTATAACTGTTGTGACTCGCCGATGACGAGCTCTCCGTCATTTCCTCGTCATTCCCAACGGAAGGCGAAGAAAGCTGTTAGTATTACTACCAAAATAAGTTCAAATCCAGCGCTCATATGCTCGGTTGACCGGTGACCGGTGACCGGTGACAGCCCACGATACTATGATGCCCGTCATGCCTGCCATAAATGATCAATCGAAATGGATGTGGGATCCAGGGAATGCTTCTCACAACACTTCTCCCCCTTGTCATAGGCGTCTGGGCCGTCCACGCCTTTACTCACCGTGCGTATGGGATTATCTCTGGCCAGGCTCTCCCACTGAATACACACTCTGGGGCAGGAACATGGCAAGAGGCATATCGGCTAGCCGATGGTACTGTCTCACAGATGACGCTTGACGAGAAAATAGGCGTTATTACAGGCAATGGACAACTCAACTCGTCGCGTGAGTGCCCGTAGGTTTTCTCCACTTGCCCTCGTTTGCTCACGGACTCGTGGACCGGATTAGGTCGATGCGTAGGGGAAACGTTTGCAGTACCGAGGCTTGGAATTCCATCCTTTTGCTTGAACGATGGACCCGCAGGCCTGCGTCTTGTCAAAAATGTCACCGGATTCCCTTCAGGCATTAATGCTGCCTCCACGTTTAGTAGGAGGCTCATGCGTGCACGAGGTCAAGCGATGGCTGAAGAATTTCGCGCCAAAGGCGTCCAGTCAGTATCCCCAGATGGTTCCATGACCAGTCGCTGATCCCTTTCCAAGTGTATTTTTAGGACCAGCAATGGATTTGGTATGTATCATGTGCCTGTCAGACGAGCCCAGTGCCGACGTTTTTGACCCCGACAGATGAGGAACCCTAAGGCGGGTCGCGGATGGGAAAGGTATGACTATCTGGCTGGAAAATATTCCTCTTCTAGTTTGTGATTGCAAAATAGTTTCGGCCCAGATCCCTATCTCAGTGGTGAAGGCGCATATGAAACCATCGTTGGGGTTCAAAGCGTTGGCGTCATGGCTTGTGCAAAGCACTTTGCTGCCAATAATCAAGAACACTGGAGATACGGACTATCCGCTGACGTGGATAATCGAACTTTTTATGAAATGTATTACTACCCCTTTCTGCGCAGTATCGAGGTTCGAGTATCCACCCATGTTACATCTAATTATCGCTCTTACCATACTAAAAAAAAGGCAGATGTTTCCTCCGTCATGTGCGCCTATAATCGATTTGATGAGATTTCGTCTTGTCACAATCCTGCGTTACTTGGCCCCGACGCTCAACTTCGGAAGGATGGATTTCAAGGTCAGGTTGCTCACCCGCGGTTGTTGCAGTATACTCATTATGACACAAAAGGTTTTGTTGTCAGTGACTGGGGCGCCACTCATGACTCTGCTAGTGATAATGCTCGTGCAGGCCTCGACATGGAGCAACCAGGAGACTTTATCATCATAGGTATTTTCCCGTTCTTTTCACCATCATTGCACCTACCCATGGTCTGCAGGCGGAGGGATCTATGGGTCTAATCTCAAGGATGCCGTGGAAGACGGATCTGTTTCGATTGACAGACTTGATCAAATGGTAGCACGTACATTGGCTCCTTGGTATCGTCTCGGACAAGACTCGGCAAGTCGCTACTACAGAAAGTACAAAGTATTGATCATAATGATCCGCAGGGCTATCCACCGCTTAGCTTCAATGCGCAAGCGCCAGACGGTTCAGGCCCCCTTAACCAACATGTTGACGTCCGAAGTAGTGCTCATACGGCCCTAGTGCGTGAAATAGGTTCAGCTTCGGCGGTGCTTTTGAAGAACAACTATACATCGGCTGGGGGAGTCATCGTAAAGCCACGTGGTTTGCCCGTCACCAAGTCTATGATCAAAACGGTGGCTATCGTTGGTCAAGATGCAAAACAACTTAATCAACATTGTCCCGGAGGCCTCAATGAATGCAATGATGGTACGATGGTCATAGGGTATGCGAACCTTTTTTGCTAAGCATCATATCGTTCTTAATATCGTACGATAAGGTGGGGTTCTGGGTCCAACTCCGTCGACTTCGTTGTTCCGCCCGTGGATGCTCTCACTGCGTTCTTCGGATCGTCGGCCAAGATATCCACTTCGCTATCAAACGATCTGCATGCTGGCCCTGCTGCAGCGAGAGGAAAGGATGTAGCGTTCGTCTTTGTCAATGCGTAAGCTTAGATTTGATGCTTGTTTTTGGGTGATGGCTGACAGTCAACAACCTAGAATGAGCGGAGAGCTCGGTCCCTATCATATAGTGGTTGGCAATATGGGAGATAGGAATAATCTCGATCTATGGTGGCACGGAGGGAGCTTGGTAAGTTCGCTATCTGTTCGTGCAGTCGCGATGACCTGATAGTTTTCAGGTCCAACAAGTTGCGGCAGTGTGTAACAACACCATTGTCGTGGTTCATTCTATTGGACCGGTCTACATGAAATGGAGCGCCCACCCTAATATTACTGCCATCATATATGCGGGTGCGCCAGGTGAACAGACGGGACCATCCATTGTGGACGTTATTTCCGGTGCCTTTAACCCAAGAGGACGCCTTCCGTTCAGCATAGCTGATGTAGGTTTTCCTGTTGATATCCGTATAACATACGACCAAGAGATTGTTTTGCAGTCAGAATCATTGTATGGGACCAGCATCGTGTACGACAGTTTAGACGGCTTTCCAACAGTAAGCAGGATTGTAAAGAAGATTCGTTTTTTTTTTGTGAAGCGCACTCTCAGATAAGTTATCAAGAACAGTTACTTCTTGATTATCGTTATATGGATTCAAAGAACAACATACCTCGTTTTGAATTCGGCTTCGGACTTTCATATACCACTTTTTCGTATTCTGATCTGTCTGTCACAACATCTTCAAACACCTCCGCCGTTGCCGCTTTCTCTTTCACCATTACCAACACTGGATCGATGGGCGGGACGGAAATACCCCAGTTATATCTTTCATACCCAGAAAGTGCTGGCGAACCAAAGAAAGTTCTCCGAGGTTTTGACGAAGTCCCCCTCGCAGCTGGCCAGAGTGCACAGGTGAATATGTCGTTGCGCCAGAGAGATTTCAGGTGTGTACCTAGGGTGTTGCGGCATTTTTCACGCTGCTAATTGGTGCATATAGCATATGGGATGTATCCACGCAAGATTGGGTGGTGCCCTCTGGCCGGTTCAAGGTGATGATTGGAGCTTCGAGCCTGGATGTCCGCGTTGAAGCCACGCTTGCTAACGTAGACTCTGGATTTCAGCTTCATCCCTTGAATAGCCAGATAACGATATTCAACTATTATCAGAAATGATACAGATTAGGATTCAGTCACAAATAATGTATTGTAATGCTGGTGAATGCAGATGCTTGGTACTTGAAAATAAGGGAACATGTTTACTGGACAAACTTGGAACTGTAGTTGCAGCTGACACTTGCAAGGTGGGCACGACCCGCATCTCCAAAAGGCACAAGTTGGTGTGATCGATAGGCTCCATCGGCGGTATCGTATTGCATCTTGCCGCCATTGTCTAGGCCGTTCAAACGGCCGAGAACTAGCGCGGTAAGCCGCTTGCCATAGGCCTGTGGAGCTCCAAGCCTCAGGAAAGTACAAACAAGGCAAAAATAACAAATACTCACGCAGCCAGTATCGAGGCCAAATGTCCACCGCTTTAAGTCCAGGCCGCGGGAAGCGGCGTGACCATAGACGACGGACATGGGGAGACAGGGCAGAACGCGGCCTTTAGCTGCTGACACGTCTTCATCGCCGAATCCTCCGCACATATTCATATCTTCATTCCAGATTTCTGACCATGGGGTTCCTTTCGAGTTGGATCTATATTTCCATTGATCGGAGATGATGATCGTGGGTAACGGGGAAAACGTACCTTGTCGGCCTGCCATTTTTCTTGACCCCACGAACGTTAAGGGATACCCAAGGGTCCTTATTTAAGGTTAGGCCCAGAATCGCACGCTCTTGCTTCTCCCTTCTTGCGTCCTGTATCGAATCATAAACTTGTGCACTTCCCGCTCTTTGTTCTCTGTGGGACAGAGTTATGCTTGACAGCCACTCAAGCACGGGGTTCACAGCGTTGTTCATTCGATTTGCAGCGGCGTATAATCTAGATGTGTCGGGTACACGCATAAGCGGTTGACTTGGATGATCGATATCGTATCTCGGATCGTGTGATAGCATTCCGGCATGGACGAGGAACAAGTGAACATGAGGGACGTATATCCGTAGCGGCAATGACAACAAATATTCATAGTCTCTCTCCGGGATATCCATCGCCAGCTTATACGCGTCGTTAAAGAGCACCCAGTCTTCGGGGACGCGGCGCCACCACTTTGCAGTAGCTCTATCCATGGGATCATCCTCGATTGGCTTCTTGGATGCTCGTTGGTGTTGACGTCGGTTCCATTCCTTGAGCTTCTCGCCTTTTTTATTTGCTTTTCCCCATTCAGACTGAGCCTGTCGAAGGAACTCATCACCACCTTCGAGCGATGTGATCCACTTTGTCCACCCTCGCCATTCGATAACTCTCTGGTCGTGATTGCCGCGCACACCAGAGATGCTGTTGGATGAGAGATAGGAGAGAACGTCAAGAGAACTGCGGTGAGTTCCCTTGGTGATGATATCGCCCACATGAATGAGTGTGTCCGTGGTGTTGTCGTATGAGAGGTGCTTCAGAAGGGTCCTTTGAGGCGTGTAATAACGTTTACAAAAGCTTGAAGATAACTAACATTAGGTGATCATATTGTCCATGAACATCTCCGACGATGATAACACGTCCTGACGGATCATCTGGTGAAATGATGAAAGAGCGTTTCACAAGGGCCACAAACGATACCCACCGGTGGAGAACTCATCCTGCGTCATGACACGCAACGGCTTGTAGCGCGTGATATCAGGAGATCCCTGTGCTATTTGTCAAATAAGCGGGAGCCCCTAGGAACGCTGGAATCAAAGAAGGGCAGACCAAAGTCATCAGAGAAAGGCCTGAGGAGAATGAGAGAAGAAAGGGCCAAGAAAGACAGGGTGGCACAGGTGGCCAAGAGGCGGGGAGGCATGAGAGGAGGTGAAGTGAAGAAAGCTCTGTCTATTACATGTATATCAGGACTACTCAGGTGTGGCAGTACCACCCACCGCGTCACTCCGCAGTTTCCTCCGGCCGTGCTTCCCCCCCTTTACTACCTCCTCCCGTCCCATCGTACCACTGCCACGCTTTTTCCCTCAAAAACTCTGAAAACGACCATAACTCCGGCTCAAGATCCCCCTCACTTATGTAAACGTATGTCTCCGTTTCCACCAATGCCATTTCTGGGTTTCCTAGGATGTCGTCTACGGGCGCGGGCTGTGTTGGCATGATGCGCCCAAAAAGGTCCTTATCAGTCCCTTCACCGTCGACGAACTTTTCCAGGTCTACCGCTTCCTCCAGCGGCGTAACTTGCACAGCTTGTCTAACGTACATCTTTAGTCGAACAATGAATGGATCAGTTTAGGAATATGGATATATGGTCATAACGTACGTTCCCTTCATCCTCGAATGCGTCGAGTCGGCGCAAATCAGCTATTGTTAGTCCAGTCACCAAAGTTCCTCTAACGCATCGTTCTTCCGGCTCCAAGTCTCGTTTGAGTAGCTTTCTGCCTATATCGTAAGGCACAATACCCGGGTAATCTGCGTGCTATATGCGCCCGATACTTTCTCTCTCTCTCTCAATGCAGCTAGAATTTAAAAGGTACTAACGCGAACTCTGTGCCGGGTATAATCCTAAAAGACAGTGATATGAATGCCATGGGTGTGATCAACGAACGATAACGTTTGAACGAACCATCAATATAGCAGGGCATATCTTGAGATGTTTCCCTTTGTTTCCAATGACTCTTCTCAGGATCTGGGGGTGCATCAGTGTGCCATAGAAGAAGGCACTCTTCTTGTCAGCGAGGGGCATATTGCGCTAGCAGGGCAAGGCGTGTAAAATGAATCATGATTAGCTGTATACATCTTATCACTGATCCGACTTTCACTGACTTAGCCAAAGCGTATTACATACTTAGTTTCTACCGTGACTTCGCACACACACTGCTTCGGTAGACCTCTTTGAAGATACTCTGAATTGATGTATTTTCTTGACAAGACTCGCTAGTTGGACGACACGCTTGAATTGACCTTGCTCAATGTCTCTCATCCCGCTCTGTGTGCTGACGTGCGGTCGAACTGATAGTGGGAGCATCATGTATTTTTCGACCTACTCTTGCCGTGGCTTCATTTCATTACACTACAGAAATATACAAGACAGAAAGTTTCCGCCCATAGTTCAACAGATAAACAAAAGGCTCGTGTCCTAACAACATTAGTCCATAACGCTTATATTGATATACAATCTACAACGTACCATGGGGTGCGAAACCGATAACTGATACGGGAGTCAGACGACGGCATAGCGATAAATTGAAACATACGCACTTGCGGTTTCTGACTGTACTTGCTACGAAGGATCTCTCGAATGCTAACGAGTAACTGTTGATAGCTTTGCTGTGGGTTTCGTTCTATTCTCTAGTTAAGTGAGTTTCTCAGGGAGAAGAGATTTTTGAGTACCAATTGCGGTTATAAAAGCCTGCGGGTTCGAAGTTCAGTTATGGCGTAAAGTCGTAGAATGACTACGCACGTAGCTCATTGCACCAGTAGCTTGGCCTGCTTCTTGCGTATCTGCGCTGGTTTGGGAATCCTTGCATCCACTCCATGAGATCTGATTAGTCTGGTAAGCCTTTATCAGTGGATCCGAGTCAAAGCCATACACAATCTGCGGGGCTCGTCTTGGTCGCCCTAGAAGTTTGCGTAGCCTTCTGATTGCTGCCGCTAGCTACTTTGACAAGGTCCATTGCTCCCTTAAAGACACCCATCATGTCACCTCTTGCATAAGACGTAACGGCTGAAAGAACATTCTGGCCTGCCTCTGCCAGTAGGTTGGGCTCCTTGATTTTGCCTTCGGTCGAATACTAACAATGTTCGTACATAAGGAACTCTGTCATGATTATGAGGACTCACAACATAGGGCAAGTCCAAAGCCGTTCCTGAGTGGCAGGACTGGGCATAGCACTAATGAGCTTGCTGAGAGTGTCCTCTACAAGGCAGACGTACATCGAAGATTGCTGTGAGACGGCAACCAGGTGGTAGAGGTTTCACCATAACATCATGTAAAAGCTGAAAGGAAAATACCAATTAGTAAGATATAGATATACTCTCGCCTCGACGGTACCTACATCGTCAACAATATGGCCGTTGACTTTGTGGTCTACCTAATTAGTTAAGGATGTATTGGCGTTGATCAAAGGAACTCCGAAAAAGGAGACACACGGGATAAATGACTAACAGAATAAGCAGCCTGCTAACCTGGCAAACAGATAGTCCTCACCTTCATCATTACCATCTTCTTCATCTCCATCGAGGTCTTTTGCTTGCCCACCATGGCCAGAATCTGTGATGCCGTGCGGTTCCATTTTCCACGATGGTAAGAGAAATGTTCTTACAGTGGAAGAATAATGAGTCATTTGGTCGCGCATCGTGAACAAGCCATTGCATAGCCTTGAGCTTCGGGCGTGTCAGCCGGTGAATGAATGTAAATCAGCGGCACAGACCATATTCTCTCGGGTAGGAATCTCTCTAGGATTTTGAGAGTCATCTCTGAGAATCACAATGTCTTCCTGCTTGTAACCATAGTGGCCTACATGGGTAGAAGGATCAAGATACGCCTTGTACTTGTCGACATCAATACGCACGGCACAAGAAATTTCGCATGTTCATTGCATCATTTATACATCCTCCTAACTGGCCATCTTGCCCGAAGTAATTGATGCCAATCTGCGTGCAATGTCGATGTTTTTCAATATCAACGATGCCAGTGACATACACATAGTGCCTTCTTCCTCCCAGTGCATTGCGAGTACTGGAAGTATTGTTGGGGCCTTCCTTCTGTTGCAGGGCCGTAGGTTTGCATTTGAGTAGGAGGTCGCGGCGGCGGGCCACCTGAATGGATAAGTATACAAGGCATTGGAAAGATGGAATGTAAAACGTACTCGGCGGGGCATATGGGCTGTTTTCCGAACACCGTACGTGAATAGACTCTGAATCTTAACAATACAACCTTACCCTGATGGATTGCTTTGATTGTACCTGGGATGGCTCAGCCGATCGTAACTGGACAAAATGTCAGATATCCTTTTTAAAAATTGATTATCTGTTCAGGTACCCAGGAGGGGGTCCAGGGGGAGGAGCGTGGCTTGATAACTGTAAGACATCACGATGCTAAAACTGACTCTCAGAAACGCACCCAGGTGGAGGACCAGACGGCGGAGCGTGGCTTAGCGACCGCAAATGTCACGAATACGAAACAGACTGTGTGAATAATACATACCCAGGCGGAGCGCCAGGTGGAGGGCCAAAAGGAGCACCGTAAGCATGCCTTATTGTCCTCAGACGGCATTGAATCAAGAGAATGGAACGAACATACCCAGGCGGGGGGCCAGAGGGCGGAGGGCGACTTTTAATAGTTTAGATTGTCATGAAGCAAATGAAACTTTCCATGGGACTTACCCGTAGGGAGGACCAGGAGGTGGGGCGTAGCTGAATGATATTCAATGCCGTGACAAAAATGGACTGGCCAACGTAACCTACCCAGGTGGAGGACCAGGAGGCGGACCGTGGCTTGACAGTATTGGAAATCATGCTATTGACGGACTAATTATCAGGACCTACCCGGGAGGAGGACCCGGAGGGGGATGATGGCTTAAGAACTTCAGGTTTCATGAAGCAAACGAATCATTTGATGCACCTACCCAGGTGGAAGTCCAGAAGGGGGAGGATAACTTGTACATCTTAGATGTCATTCGAATTGGACGCAAGACCCATAAACGCACCCAAACGGTAATCCATGTCTATGATCACAGATGAGTCATGCAGGAAAGCTCAGAAACATCGCACGCACCCACTACCAGGTGGAGGACCCTGCGGAGGGCCATAGCTAGGAGGATCCACACATGAACGTGTTTTGTGAGGATCACCCGACGCACCTTTCTGGATGAGGAAATCTACATAAGTAATTAGCCAACTAGAGTCACCTAAAGCAGCTGAGACGCCCGCACCCTGGTCCAGACAGCGATCGATAACCTGGCGAATAGCTGGGATTGTAGTCCGTTTGTGAGAATTAGAGGTGGTCGAGACGTATGAGGGTTGAGGATCTGATCAGTATATCAAGGCGTTGTACTAACATCTCGACGTACGGGGGGTTCGAGTTGGAATTCCACATCTTGGTAGTACTGGTCGCTAGTTGAAACGTTGAACGCACAGCCAATCAAAATTTATCTCACGTTGTGTCTGATATACACAGTGTGATGCTTAGGGCACCCATCTACATACCATGACAGGTGCTACTTTGGTATTATGAACTCATCGCATTCATCTTAAACTGGGCTTCTGACATTTCAGGGGTTGGGTTGATGACCAAGGTCATCCCTGCACGGCAATGAGCGCCGGCGGCTTGCCTACAGGAAACAAACAGAGGATTTGTATCAGATATCCTTATGGTTACGTTGTTAAATGGCAGACGGCTTTCAAAGGGTGTCAAGGCAGCACAAATTATAGGATCGTTACTTACAAGCCAGTGTCAAAGGCATTCTGGCCTGCTCCACCTGGAGGAGGCGGGCATGGATTCATGAATGTGGTAGTTGTCGCGGAGTCTAATAACAGTTGTGAGTGGCAGAGTTCCCAGCGTTAAATGAAAATGGTTCCTGACGATTTCCCGCTACAAATCTGAAAGTTACTGTATCATGTACGCTGGCATGAATCTCCGTGGGTGAGTAAGAAAGCGTGCCGTTAAATCCAACGGTAACGTCAAAATTGGCCCCTAGAGCAATGGGTATAATGGCAAGAGCGATAATAGAAGCTATGCGCCACATGGCTGGGATGGGGGCTTTACTGTCTTCCCTATCATATATAAATCCTGGAAACCAATGATCCGTCCAACATGAGCCATGTAGGCGCAGACTCGCCATGCCGAAACAGGTCCATGATCACAGTAAGGTCGGAGGTGTGAGATTCCCCGAGTCGGAAGCAATTAGTCGGCATAGACAAAGACATCTTGAAAACAAGGCAGGTTGAGGCCATATTGAGCAGGTACAGTAAGGGTACGAGTGGAAGAGGGGACACGCCAAATTTGGCACACGTGATGGAAACGCGATAATGACCGCGTCACACGTTGAGCCCGGCGAATGGACGCATCATCGAGCTCGTATCTGAGCTCCCTAAATCCTGCTCAGCTAAGAGGTAGGTGAAATGTCATGGCTCCTCATTGCTTCGTCTGACCTCTACGCAGCTGTAGAGCACCCACCCGCTATACCACTACAAATCCTTGCTGGACCAGGCAGTGGCAAGACAAAAGTAGATGTCAACGAGCAGCGGATAAAGGACATAACTAATCAATCTTTCTTAGGTATTAACATCTCGTATCGCTCATCTAATCTTAAGATGCTCCGTACCTCCTGGATCGATTTGTGCTGTAACCTTCACTAACAAAGCGGCGAATGAGTTGAGGTCCAGGCTTCATAAAGTGCTTGGAAAAGACAATGTGCATGAACTCAAGATAGGAACTTTTCATTCACTATGTGCAAAATTTCTTCGTATGTATGCGCACACAGTTGGCCTGGCGGATAATTTTAGCATCTG
The DNA here is from genome assembly GCA_000497225.1 of Amanita jacksonii TRTC168611. Classification (NCBI taxonomy): domain Eukaryota; kingdom Fungi; phylum Basidiomycota; class Agaricomycetes; order Agaricales; family Amanitaceae; genus Amanita; species Amanita jacksonii. Next base: position 245,061 of record AYNK01004792.1, on the reverse strand, counting down.
CGACGCTGATGAAGCGTACGTACTGGTCAATGACGCCTTCACCTACTGAACTTTGTCGATTTCAGCAGGAGAATAATTGGACAACTGCTGAAACATTTCGCGGATTTCTTGGCTGACAGGGATATATCCATGAAGGAGGGATTTATCACGTCGAAAATTTCAAAAGCGAAGGCAAAGGGCATCACTGCCGATCAATTTGTTTCTGGAGTAGATGGAAAGCTCGCTGGTTCCTTAGAAACTATGGCCCCCCAAGATATACAAGAGAAAATAATATCTCAGATCTACCAAGGATATGAGAAATTGCTTCAACAGCATAACGCACTGGACTTTGACGACCTCTTATTGTATGGTGTGGCGATGTTCAAGCAACGCAAGGAAACTGTATCATGGTGTCAACATGTCCTTGTTGATGAGTTGTACGTATTGTTTATCAGATTATTTGTAAAGGAGGACCTGTGCTAAAAGTTCTGGTTGATAGCCAAGATACAAATGCGATTCAATATGACCTTATGCGAACAATAGCGCTTCAGAGTTGTGTTACTATCGTCGGCGACCCAGACCAGTCAAGTACATGACCTGAGTATGTCGAATGTCGCGTGGCTGATGGCACCTGTAGTCTATGGCTGGCGTTCTGCTGAGGTTGCTAATCTAAATAGAATGAAAATAGGTAGGAGTAGACATCCTCGTTTATACCGCTTACCCAGCTCCTACCTTAGACTTTCCTGGAACGGAAGAAATATTTTTGGAGGAAAATTATCGTTCAACTGGTGCCATTCTGCGTGTTAGCTTAGCTATCATCGCCGAAGGTAAGACTTATTTGAAGTTCACCAAGCTTCAGATTCAAATTGTTTTAGATAAGAACCGTATACAGAAGTCATTGCATACATCACATCCTGCAGGAAAGACACCGATGCTGCGACCATGTCCCACGGAGATCGACGAGGCGGCCTTCATTGCAATCGAGATTAAGCGGCTTGTGGCATGCACAGGTGGCTTATTACAATTTGAAGACTTTGCCATTCTTCGTTGAGTAAATGTTCTTTTTCGGCCTAGAGCCCTTCTCACCAGCCATCTAGTTCGATCAAATGCTTTATCTCGTGTTATTGAAAGTTCTCTGCAAAAGGAAGGTATCCCTTGTCGGATTTTGGGGGGGCATAGGTTTTTTGAAAGATCGGAGGTACGACATGACATGACTAGCAGTTTCATGGATTAATCGTCGGTTCAGGTCAAGGACCTGATAGCTTATCTGCAATTGATTGATAATCCCAACTTTTATCCCGCCTTTTCTCGAGCAGTGAATACACCTAGTCGGGGCGTTGGAGAAAAGGTTAGAATATGAGTTCAACAAGCGGTAATGCTTGTCTAACCCTCTGATAGACACTTCTTGAGATTGCCTTAAAAGCAGAACAATACCGTACGTCCCATTTGGCGGTACTCGAAAGGATCTTCGATGGCAAGATTCCGGACATTAAACCCCCAGTGAGGCGAAAGATCTCACCCTTCGTAAACACTATCCGTGCTCTGCGTGACCTGTCTCAGAAGGTGGGCATGCTGCTCCTGGTTCTCATATTACTCACTCGAGCATCAGGGAACCACATCGGCTGACGTCCTCCATCAACTCATTCGAACGATAGATTATATGGAACATTTGAAGAAAACACATATCGATTGGGAAAGTCGCTGGTCAAATGTGGAGGAGCTGATCAACTTCGCAACCGATATAGGGACAGATATGTACGCTGAAAAGTCAAGGTACTGAACTCATGCACCTCAATGGATAGTTGGGTGACGATCTCAGCGACACACCACTCCGCCTATTCTTGCAGGCATCTTCCTTGTCATCCGAAGGTGATAATGACGGCAAAATTATTTCTGTGAGTGCATGATGACTGATCTGAATGGATTGGGGTAGCTTATTTGAAATGGTAGAAAGTGACGATAGCTACTTGTCATGCTGCAAAAGGATTGGAGTGGCCTGTCGTCATCATACCTTCAGGTTAGCTCAGTAGCGTTACCTTTCACTATCGAATCCTCACATATTCATTAGTGGAGGAAGGGACCTTTCCCTTCTCTCGCTGTGACGATATCGAAGAGGAAAGGTAAAGTCCAAGCTCTTGGTATTGTATATTATTTCTTTAACAGTTGAGCTTTAGGCGACTGCTCTACGTAGCTTGTACTAGAGCCAAATACCTCCTATATTTGACGCATACCCACCGACGTAAGGTAGCCGGACAACAGAAGGATGTAGATCGAAGTTCATTCGTGGACAATGTCTTCCACAAGTACCCAGTACGCTCTGCATCCCACATACTCCAATCAACACTGACCAACCTGATTACAGGACATTTTGACACACCAACATCCGGAGTTCGATGCAGATGACCGCATAATCTTATCAAATATTCTGGGCCGACAGGCACCAAATGAGGAGGAAGTAGCGAGAAGCCTTGCGGAATTGTTCGTCACCCCATCTTCGCTGCCCGAATCGCCCATTACTTATCCTTACGTAGTGACGAGATGATACGATGCCGCAAAGGTGCTGTCAATAATGTGGAGCAGTCGGAGCAAAGTGGACCTCCAAATACAGTGTCACGAGCAACGTCATGTCATCAAGCTCTTGGTACTTGAACTCCAATGCTTCAGACTGGAAACATAAAATGACTGAACCAATACCAGCATTTAGAACTGCGAACCGAATGATGCCCCGCCATTCATTACAACCTCAACACAGAAATGTAGTCGGAAGTGTACTTGGTGGCCAAAGTGTGAATGTGATGACCGTCCCAACGTATAGGACCTCGGATGAACAATGTATGTTCAGAGTCATATCAAAGATGATCTCAACTGACATCTGTACGCCAGTTGGTTCTGTCCAGGACCCCCAACACATTGGTGATGGTTTAGCAGCTCGGACGCCGGGAAATGGGTCCACGAACAATAATCCGCTACAAGAATTATTACCTTCTCATTATCTCAATGAAGTAGAAAATAGCTGCCCAGCACTAACGATTACTAATCAAGCAACTCCGGGCCAACAAGTTGTCGAAGCCCTTTCTCGTGACTCGCAACCGATGGTAGAACAAGGTGGAAAGCGGCGATTAGGAATGGGGCGAGTTTCGAGCGGTTATGCAAACAAGAAATTCAAATTACCATGTTGAGGGAGAGAATTGGAAATCAGACGCTGCCTGGGTAGTCGTTCCTCGTGTGAGGATGGGAAGTTTCCGGAACAAAAAAAGAATTAAAAAAGTTTGTATTCGGAGTTCAAGTGTATCAAACCGTTTTGCCTCGTGCCCTCAACGAGGCGTACAGGCAATGACAAGTTTCGAACTGGACAGGAGCTGACAGACCATCGTGTGATACTTCTAGTACCGCAACGGGCTTATCATGCCCTGGAGATCCACTGATCCTTTGCAATCTTACACCACACCCTCCAAGCTGCACAAGGCCCTGCCAAAAAGCGCACTCGGCTGAAGCCCTTGGGTATTCTTCTGATTGACAATACCACAATTTGGGAGGTATGTGGAGTTTGCTGTATATTTGACCTTTATCCTCACTTCACACCCTTTGTCCATTGCCTCCATCGAGGCAGTCCTTACTCTAGGCCTTCTGGTGACCACACCTATTCTTTCGCGTACTCGTGTGGTAATCTGACGTTGCATCATCGATTATTATAGCCTACCTTTACTCTTCCCTGCCCTCATGCCCCCTTATTCTCGCGCGAGGCAAGATTATGCGATTCCATCACCAAACACCAACCCGAGTAATAGAAATACCACACATGACCGTGCGCAGCCCTTTCGAGAACCCAATTCTCATTTTAGCCCAAGCGCCGCCACCGGTTCCAACCGTCAAAAGAGAGTTTCTGCCGATCACAATCCATCCCCTGTAACACCCGCTGTGACTGGCATCGTCTATCCAACCGAAGAAGACGACGAAGTGGAGCCCGACGAGCTAGCGCAGAACATTGCAAGCAGAGCAGAACATCTACGTAGTTACCCCATCACCATTGATCAGACCCACAACCATCACGACAACTACACCAACAACCGAAGCGCCCACCAGCACGCCACTGCGACTAGATATAATCCTCCCATGTCCCCACAATCAGCGAATATCGCCAATAGGAGCTCGTCTCAAGACGATACCAGTTCCGACAACGTGGGGGGACTGGCTCCTGCGGGGGAGAATACCCTCGACAGGATTTGGGATGCCATCCGTGAGAAGAAGGCACGCAAAATGGCGAAGGAACGACCCAAGGTAGAGTCCCTGGAAGAAATTACCGGGGAACTCGCCCTAACAGACTACCCATTGTATCCTGGCCGGGAACGGCAATACGCGCATCCACAGGGTGGACTTTCCCACTCGTATCAGCAGCCATCTGCCGCGCAGATCATGGACAATATGGAAGCGATGTCGGTCCCCATGCCGATCGCTCAGGACCACGTACAGCAGGCGCAGGAATCGACGTTCAAACAAGTGAAGAAGAGAAAATCCCTGTACGTTGCATCGTTGAATCTCACTTCAAAACAGTATAGTCATGAATCTGTCATAGCGTTTCGTTTCGCGAGTCGAAGGATGGCCGGTCCATGAACGCAACCATCGACCTGCCTCCCGAAGTCAAGAAACAAGACATTCACATCAGCTTCAACACTAGAAGACTTGTTGTATCATGGATGATCATCGATATTACAGAATGGGAAGAAGATGACGGTCGTATTGTCCGGGAACGGGTGGAACAAATCTTTCAACGTACCTTGCCCCTCGGGGAAGGCACAAAAGTAAGTGCCTATGCCACCCCTTTTCCTTACCGTTCTCATCTCTCTGTATTCTAGTATGAGGAAATCAAAAGTTACATGATCAAAAACCGCCTGATAATTAGATACCCCAACATGCGCTGTATCAGGGTGGAACCCAAGCACACCGATGATGCATGAAATTACGCTCTCTATTACGTGACACCCCTCCAAGCTTTTCTTCCGCTTGATTTATTTTGCTGTTCCGCAGTATGTTGTGCAAATGCAATCTGTTCGTAACATATTTACTTACATTATCCACACCTACTGGGCGATTTTGGAAGCATGTCTATAGTGTCTAGCGAATAATGTGACAACTAAAATCTTGAACAGAGTAACGTGTGTACGCTATTCTCTTCACAGTTCACCAGCGGTAAGTCCGATCTGATGGCTAACCTTGATCCAGAACGACGCCAGGCTTCTCATGCTTATTAATTAATTTGACACTTGGCTAAGCATCGCTGAGCCACGTTCGCGAGCTGCGGAAGAACGTCCCGCTTAGAGTTTCCCTATGCGAGGGAGGTCTTGTGCGAGGGAATACATTCCGCGATGACAGGAGAAGGCACGCTAAACTTTGGGGGTGTGCGTGCGACTTTGTCGGCTCCATTTCCCGAAGGGCGAACGTCAAGAATTAGCAAGTCTGTTCCACAACTGAGTTTCATCAAATTCACGAATTCTATGGATGCTGTCCGCCACAGGACGATTGGCAGATAACGGTACATCTGACACATGTCAGTCACAGCTGCGGAATTGAAAATACTCATATCTGTGAGAAGGAGTACGCAAGAGGCAAGCCACTATCCAAACCCTTCACTTGTGGGTCAAAAATATCTTCGTATAACGCATTAACCTACCACGAGTCTCGGTTGTCGACGCCTCTCGTAATGATAGAACGCCTGTCTCTTGGACCGGTACTCATGGCCTAACTATATGAGCAGTCTATTCCGGAGACAACGGGGAATTTGTGAGATTGACCTGCCTGCTGGTCCCTCTTCAAAATCTCATGGCTCAGCGACGCATGACGCATGATGAGCACCGTAAGTGCTCATTGTTTTTCTGAACAATAGACTGATAAGGTTTCGCTTTGGCGCCGACGTGTGGCTGGTCCCAAGTGGAGTCCACCCTGGAACCATTAAGAAACCTCCGAGAATAGACATGGCTGAGGTTCCACGTGAGTGAAATCGGTTCCGTTATCGTGAGTGGATGGAGCTGCAAATATTTTGCAGTAGATCAAACCCCTAATGCCAAAATGAAGATGAGATGAACTGGCACTTGAGCTTCTATCACCTTTCCGATAAGCACGAAGAAGTGCGCTGCCACCTGGCCCTCTTTCCCGAGTAGAAACACAAAGATACTAACTGTTGTACATCAGCGCCACAAGGATAATGTCTGATTCTGCGTCTGTCAGACAAGTTTGAACTTTGGCTGTCAGGGCGATAAGGATATTTTGGACGGGTGCTAGGCACTGATATTTTTAAAATCAGCAACGTGTAAGTACCTGAGCATTCAGGAAATAACCTAACTAGGCCACATCTAAGGGCACGTAACTCAGGCTGACATTACACACACCCGACTTGATTCGTGTGTAATCACACAACCGCGTGCGTCCAGCTGGGAGGATCCTTTCAGTACTAGTCTCTTCCAACCATGCGCACCGCATGGCCACATGCCTTGTCCACAATGACCAACGGGAAGGGCTAGAAAATTCCCGCCAGATGACTCCACTACAAATGATGTTTGGTGGTGCATGATGTTAAAATTCGAAGGACTTCTCCGAATCGCCGACCTAGGCGGCGTTTATCTTAAACTGGGATTTCGAAAATCATCTGACACTGAGCTGCAGGCTTCCAAAGAACTGACAGCAGAAGAAACCTTCAGCACCAGAGAAGATTCTCCAACGTCTTTGATACCTGCAGTGTCCCATGAGGCAGCCGCGAAGAGAAGCGATAGTCTGTTTGTCGGTGGCCAATTGAGGCAATGACCGCGAAAGCTTAAGGTTGCAAAAAAAAAAATAATCTATTCCGTGACCTGCAGTGCAAGCTAAGGCGAGTGGCTAACTCAACCCGGCAAATACACAGCACAGTTGCTCCAAGTGGCAGTGAATAGACCTTATTGCGTTAAGCAGGCACTGCGGCAGCGGTGCCAATACCAAACGGTCCAGTGAAAGAACGGTTTACTAGTCCAGTAACAGCTCCTCGTTTGGAATATCTGCAGGTTGGCCAAGACTTTCGATCCTGGGGTCGGAACGTATGATCACTACGATGAGCCAATCGAACTCTGAAAGCGTTTATTTGACATTCGATACGCGGAAAGCTTAGGCTTACAGTAATACACAGTATTCAGTGCTACATGTCGTCCACACTCCAGGAATAATGCTCGGTTGCTTGCCGATTTCGATTATTAACACTTTGGAAAAGCTTCTTCTCAAATCCATTACTCCTATCTTTTGAGCGGGTCAGTATTATAAAAGATCGTACATGAATAAAAATACACACCAACACCATCCCATCTATAACCCGGCTTGATACTAAAGCGGTTGGGTGGCGGAAGGGGTCCCTTATACTCTGGTTTCTTAGGACCTTTGCTCTTCTTTTTCTACAAGGTAGAACGTGATGAGTGCTTGTATTATGCAGTCAGAGGTGTTACTTACTGTCAGAAAAGCGGCCGCAGGGTCGTTCCAAAGCTCCTTAGCCTTTAATTCCTCATTTAAATCCTTGTCGTCTGCATATCGAGCAAACGCCGTCGTCTTCTGCTTTTCGAGATCTCGCTTTCTCTTCTCCTCTTCATCCCGCTGTATCAACCCCTTGCCCCATTCCATTTTCTTCGCCTCCTTCTCCTCGCGCTCCTTCTTCTTCCTCGCCGCCTCGGCTCTCTCAGCTTTGGTATCAATCTTGCGACCAGATGCATCTCGGTAGACCGTCTCTTGCACCTGCGCAATTTCCTCCTCTGTCATACCTTCTCGTTCCCTCCTTTGATCTTTCGGTTCTCGGTTCAAAACCTGCTTCAAATCCTTCGTTTTGACTAGGCCTCCAACAAATGCCTCTGACTCTTCTGTCTCGACGATCAACGGCTTCTCATCCTCTCGTTCCGGCTCTTCTTCTTCTCCTTCTTCTTGCTTTATGCCTTCTCGCACGACGGCCCATCCAGTACCATCGTCAGCGGCACGTTGGTCCGTTTTTCGTTTCTTGAAACCTCTATCTTTTTCAATGACAGCTTCTTCCAAGTCTTCTGTATCATCCTGAGGCTGGTCTCCCCAACCGCTATCGTCATCTACTATTCTTGCACCGCTGGCGGACGAAGAGGCGATGGTGGTGGAAGACGTGGTGATTTTCCGCTTCTTTTTCTTTTGAGGAGCAACCCTGGACAGTATAGCATCTGCCTTGGGTCCAGTCATGTATTTTTCTGCCAAGTATGCTTTAAGACCGGAGGACATGATTGAGGGATATTGGGCGTGGTGTAGGTGAATTTCAAGTCATACCAAACACAGCCACAGCATGATCCGCTATTACGTAAGGAAACGATCATAGTAGGCATAAGTAGAGCATGAATGGGCACAGATTATGTCTCCTCCTGAACCTCCTCGGCTTCTTCCAAAGTCTCGTGTAATGGTCGCTCCTCCTCGGTATTTGCCGCGTAGGCGAGCGTGATATCCTTTACTGAGGGCCGAATACCAGAGAGTAATAGGACGGACATGTACAACAACACCGAGGCCAAGACGAATATCGCCTGGGGAAAATATGCAACTGTCGCTGCGTATGTTGCGGCAAATATGCCAGGCTTGAAAGGACATCAACTCGAGGGAGACCGGGGTAATAGTTCCGAAACGCACCGAAATGATATGGGCAACTGCAGATAGAACCGCTTTAGCGCCAAATAGCGCCCCCACGTCGGAGCTATATCCACATGCGTGAAGGCAGACTGCGCCTAATGAATGAAGGGCAGGATTGCTACCGGAGGTAAATGAGGTGACGCAGGACAGTATGATGAACACTATCTGTGAGTTTTGGCTGGTTAGCGCGACCAGTAAATCTGACGTAGCATCCAGCATAAGAGAGAACTGTGCAAGGTGCCTATCAAATTTCAACTCCGCAGCCAAATCATGAGGGTTGAGGTGTTCGCCTGGAGCAGAACTTGTTTTGGGCTTGAAGAATTGGATTATGACTGTTGGCGGCGATAAGCCTTCACCACTAATGCACGGACGAGATACCTACTTGGTAATATAACAAGGAGATTGAAAGCCCTCAAAATCCACAGGAGTGACATGTAATATCCCAACTACCAAAACGGCAATGTAAGCACTGGGCCTTAGGATATTAAATAGAATTATACCTGCATCGTTGTCCACGAATAGAGATGCTGGGCGAAAAGATACTTGGAGGTGAAGACGGCCTTATTGATCAAGTGGTAAGGCAATCATTTGCAGAAAGTATTGGATGAGCGTACTTCAGCGACGATATACGCGAATAGGGCTAGACCGACGAGAGTTAAACTATAAGTTTTCTTCTCTGGGCGACCTTTCATTTGTCTAGGAGCGAACATCGCGATTGGGGTTACGAGGGACGAGAGGAATTTTAAAGCATAACCACGTAAAACGTGCAGAGTTGAGGTCTTGATGAGATTATCGTCCACACGGCGGCTCCGCTCAACACGAATCGTCTCTTCACGGGATTCGGGGCATAGCGCAATCATGTATATCAATGTAGTCGTTAATAATGCCATGCTGACGTAGAAGAAACGATCGGGGGGTGCGCCAGGGGGGATAAGTAATCCCGTGAGCTATACTTACATTAGCCAGTGTTGAAACCAATATGAATATCCACACCCATGGGCCTGCGGACAAGCCAATGAAAGCGATTCCTTGAATAGTTGAAAATATCTTTGATCTATGAGAGAATTTTATTAGGGTCCAGCTTTTTGCAGTGAGTAACTAGTACTGTACCTAGATCCATGTCGGGTGCAATCAGAGATATATCTACCAAGAGTTAAGGATCAAGCTCTGGATACGCTAATAAGGAAGACATTCTTACGCGTGTACGACTCCATTGAAAGTGGCCATCGCCCCAACTATGCCCTCCATTATAGGTCCCAAGAGAATCAATTGCTCTCCATAGCGACTGAAAATCGTACCAGGCTTCATCACCAGTATGAAAACAAACTCCCTAAAGACGAGTGTGTGGTTAGTCATATTGAACCTCGCCATGAGGCATCTTACATGAATATAGCACCCGTTAAGAAAGTGATAAATATTAGCTTCCTGCCGTATGTATCACCAAGCCTACTCCAGAAGCCCGTCGATAGGGCACTCAGGATGCTCATGGTTGTCACCACGGCTAACCAACAGTCAGTGAGAGGATGTTGTGCGGCACGAAGAGAGCATACCAGCTTGTATTTTTGCGGCCCTGGCGGCAATGTCGGAGCCTGTACAGTCAACAAGCATCATCGATGGTGCATCAAAAGACGAAATGGAATTGGGTGTGGCAGTTCTCAAGGCGCGGCATGCTATGACATTGAATACTTGTATCCTTGGTGCCATAGTGACTCCACGCTGCGCGTGTGGATCATGACAAAGCTCCTCCGAGATAGGACAGTGGACATACAGACATATTGACGGCAAGCACCACAGGAATTAGCCTAATGGGCGGCACATCGTGGGTCAAAATCTCACGAAAACGTGGCATTGGAACTGTACCAATATGGGTGTGCTTTCCAATTTCTGAAACGGACAACTGAATTCATCCGGCCCTGCCTTCTCTGTTCACCGGTATGCTCGTTTGGAAGCAGAGGTTGTTCTTCCGGGGGTTGCATGTCGACTAGGCCTCAAAAATATTCTAGGGGTAGGAAAAGGAGGAAGAATGGATGACTCTGGACAGAAGTAGGCGGCAACTTGTCTATGGTGAGAGCCAGAAGCCAGCAATGCGAATATGAAAGCTTATCTGATAAATTCAACGTGTCACGTGGTGCGAAGATAAGATGTACCCATTGCCACAAGTCACGCTTGCCAAGCCAGTCGCCGCAACTCTAGCGGTTCAGATTTTCTGGAAAACGGTGCTGGTTCAGGGTGAATGGCATGCGTTCGAGTTTGGGTGATAGAATTGCATTCGCTCTACAGGCATATGCATGCGTTCAAGTTACATTGTCTTACCTTTTTTAGTTCCTTCTCACAATCTAGTCTTCATATGGTCTTGGCGCACGGTGTGCCGACTTGCTGACCACTTAGCATGACGGCAACATCTTCTGGTCCTCCCATCCTAGCCGAACGAGCGGATATACACAAATCATGCAAAGCCATTGAATCTCTGCTGAACGTGCTCGACGACTATGATCAAGTTGTCAGTGCAATGGCTACATTAGAGAAGAGGTTAGCCAAGGCGCTGAGAGAGTTGGCTGGATTGAAGGTTACAAACGAAATAGCAGGTGCTTTGTGTTGTTCCAGCTCCTCTAAGGGGTCTAACAAGTTAATACACAGCTAATGCGTTCAACGTCAGTGCCAATGTTTTCGAGGCTTTAGCCGATATCAGTGGGAAATTCGCCAAGATCACCGACAAGGAATTCAATGGCATAGGGGCGGAAGTCAGGAGGTGGTTCAAGAAGTTGGCCGTATGTACCGTCTCGTTTTACCTAATTGCTATTCAACCGTTATAGAAAGAGGAAAAGGCACACGACGAGCGCTTATCTAGTGTTAATACCAGGATTAAACAAGCAGGTGAATACGCGGTCATCGACGCTTTGGCTGTTCTAATGAATGGATGTCTTGCCACAAGGTCAGGCGTACGAGAAGAAGTCGAGAAAGAACACTCGGGATGCAGCAGAGGAACATGCTCGCTACGTCAACCTCGTGAGTACGTTGGGTCCAGAAATCTCCAAGGACAAATAGTAAATTTCTATCTACTTCGGCCCTGGGGCCTTTTCTAACAACACGCTGCCTACAGCGAGCATGGCCTAACCGTGACGCGGCAGCAAATGTTGACCACATACGGTGTAGCAGCTTGCCTCGCCAGGATAGCAGACGCAGAATGGCTCCGTATCTGTGAAAGCACCCGTCGATTCTCCCCAAACATTGGTCCTTTGGGAGAATGGCGCGCACTTTGTGAAGGGGGTTGGGACCGACCCCTCCCACCTGAATTACCTGATATTGGCTCAGCCGAAATGGATCGGAACCTTGGCGAATACATCCCTTCAGGCAGACCAGCAATTCGAGGGGGAAAGCGAGACGAAGTGAACGGCGGTTTAGTATCCCGTCCTGAGCCAGTGAACAAATTGGCGAATTTGCCAATGCAAAGTCAAACAACATCTGGTTCAAACACTAGGTCTGATACAGTCTACATCTCTTCAAGCCCCCAAAACGGTTCATCTAACGATTTGATCGTGTATTCTTTGCAACCTCCACGACCTCTAACAGATCCTAACACCGGTTCAGTCAGATCACTGTCGGCGTTTCCTACCCCTCCAGGGCATTTCCCAATTCCGCCGCCGCGATCTGTCAGCTTCCAATCCGACACATCCGGCACCAATTCGAACGTCTCTTCTTCCCTGATTGAAGGGGCAGATCTTTCCCGGGCGGATACACCTACCCAGGACGTTCCAGCAACTCCCGGAACCAGTGACGCTGGTGGGGCGTCGCAACGATCAACCGAGGGCATTCGTGATGCTGTCACGTCGGAAAGCACCAAGGCAACAGAACCTGGCGGCGCGAGTGTCACTTCCAGCGGTTTTGTTGCTGCAATGAGACATCAATATACCAATAGTGTGAGTATCAATTAGGAGTCATGTTGTACAAATTTGTTGAAAGTTTTTGACAGCTGGGTACTAACTCTGCTCAACCAAAGGATATTCCACGATTTCCAACTAGCGTTGCAGACCTGGCCACTCGTTATCAGTCTCCAGAACCGCATGCATCACCACCACGTCCGCGGAGGCCATCCCTATTGATCCGACGACAGAATAATGACGTTTCGGTAGTGCGGGCTGATGAACCCCAGTACCATGATAGTGTGACCCCTCCCGAACGGCCGCAGCATCTTGACACCAGAGAGAAGGAGCGACGACTGCTTGAGCGTGAACGCGATTTGGAGTTGAGAGCCCGCGAAATCGAACAAGAGAGGGAGGAACTAGTCAAAGTCCGTCAAGACATGCAAACATCAGGACCACCTGAGCCATCCGAACACTCTGTTTTCGCGCAACACCTGCTCCTTCGTGCACGAGAGCGCCGGTTGTCTTTACGTCGGCAGCAACAAGAATCTCCCTTGCTTTCCAAGCCGGCGAACCCTACGGAGTCGCCAATCAGTTCGGCATATCACACAGCATATACCTCATCTCACCCAGGCCTGGCGTCTCCTACGTCTTCGTCTGATGCCCAACAGGGCCATCACCTCATCTACTCGCGACACTCGCAACAATCCCTGGCACAAAATACAAATATTCCCAGCCTGGGAAAACCAATAAGCCACAGTCACAACTCGCAAAGCTTGGATTTATCGTCCAACAGAGGCACGCCGCATCCGAAACCTCAAGCAAGGGATCCTCATCCTCCGTACTGTGCCTGCGAGCGTTGTTCGATAAAGTACAGTGAATCTTCAGGCCTTCCGACTGATGTCCATGCTTTGAGACCCCCCGAGCAACCGATCGTACTCCGACCTGATAATTCCAGCAGCAGCGGCAACGGAGGAGGCCTCTTTTCCATCAAACGATCGGGTGCTGGGCAGCAGGCTACAGAGAAATCCAAGGGCGGGTGGATGCGCAGGTTGAGCATGCCTGTCGTCATGGGCCATGCATTAAACCTGGATTCATCATCAAAGAAGAATAACGCCCAACGCGAAAGCAGTTCAAGCAGTAGCTTGTACGCGCTCGGCGCCGGAATCGGGAACACACCATTACCAAACCCCAGCGCAAAAGGTGGCCGGTTCTTGTTGGATGGGAGGAAAAATGTCAGCTCGACGGCCTTGAGGCCTGGTGGAAATACGGGGATTACTATCCATGAAGATGGAAAGATCGCTGGAAGGAGCTATGAGGCTAACGTGTTGGCCAATCGGAGTATGACCAATCTAGGACAGAGCGGGAAACGATGACAATCATTCCATTGATACTTACTTATGATATTGCTTTTATGTAATACTTAACGAATGCCCACAATTGGTTACGATGAGGGTGTCTATATTATCTTTGCAATAAACAACGACGATATACCACAGCCTCCCCGAAAGTAGAAGACGAACTTGCTACACAAACTGAAGAATAAGCTGCAGTGGATACAACCTTGTGTGAATGGGCTAAAAGGAAGGGCATGCAAACGATGTCGAACTTCATGCAAAAACAGTTGCATGTGGTCTGAGGAGTCGTGGTACAGGGTCGTGGTCGGTTGGCCGTTTGCAGTCAGAATTGGTGTCACCGTGCGGAGCACAGGATTTTAACGACAGCTTCATAAATAGTATAGCCGAATGAGCTATAAATTTTGACAGCGTACGGGCTGCAAAGTTGATGAGTGATTTGTAGCATGAAAATGTACACGGCAGCCGAGGGCATCCGCATGATGAAAGGGATGGCCCATGCTCCCCAACAAATTTGGCAGTTTTGGTTCCTGACCATTATCCGCGGTTTAGAAATTAACCTTCTAACACCGTTGCATCAAGGTAAACACATGTAGACCAAGTAATCCATGTAATCAGGGTGTGCAGTCTGAGAATAACGGCACGTAGCGGGTACAGGCTTCACGTTTGCATCAAGTCGGCGTTTTGATCCATGTTCCAATGCACGATGAAATAAAAGCCATGCATGTCTTGGGCGGTAGTGGAGGAATGGAAAAAGGAAGTGCCATCATACACCTTGAGGTGTTGGCTGCTGTTGCACTGGTGCTGCAACATCTCTTGCCTGACCTTGCATATCCTGCGTGAGTCGGAGATTGAATATCAGCGACCATTCATGAGGTGGGAAAGGGATGCAGTTCCGAAAAAACAACTTTAGTACAATTTCCCCAAAAGAAAATGTAGAGTATAATTCAACACTGACCATTCTTTGTTTTTTGATGGGCCGTGGCCTCACAGCGGCAACACCAGCTTTCGCATCGACCATGACTATCGATGGCATATTGGTAACGGTTGCGATAGGTGGCCCATGCCCTGCCGTGACACCATTGACCATGCCGTCTTCCCTCTCCCGCTTCTTGCCTCTTTGTTGATCGACCTGCATCGGAGTTCCGCTTCTTAGTGGGGTACTCACGGCAGCATTGGGAACAGGAATGTTCGACCCGGGTCGCGCAGGTAACGGTACGCCCGTCGGCAGAACGGCAGTCGGTGGCTTCGGAGAACCAGGCCGCGGAACCGCGGACTTGGGTCGTGGCACAGCCGAATCTGGTCTGGTGATGGGGTTTGGGGACTGAGCCTGCGCCTTGACTGGCGTTGGAGTTGCTGTCGGTATACCTGTTGATGTGACTGTTGTGCTGGGACGAGGAGCCAGAGAAGTAGCCCGAGGAGTTGAGGTACCTATGGGCCGAGGTGTACCAACTCCGTTAGCGCTGGGAGCACCCGTAGCATTCAGCCGTGCTTGGGCTGTTGTCGGTACAGGAGTATGCGCAGATTGATCTTGGCCTGCCGAAGTAGCTTGCTGGGCAGCAGCAAAGGCGGCAGCTTGCGCTTTTGCAAGACGTTTGAGCTCCTTCTGTTGGTGCGATAATCAACACGAATCAGCAGGCGAGATGTTCAATAGAAGGACCACAGAAGCACTAGAAGCATACTGACCCGTTTCTTCCGATCTTCCTTCGCTTGTGGTGACTCTTCCACAAGCGTGTACATATTCCACTGTCATCAATTTAGTGTGTGAAGGGTAGTATCGATGATGCAGTATAAACCAACCCCTTTAAGGCCTTCCAGACTCACTGTAAACGCGTCACGTTGCGTCCGAGCATCGAATGGTGCAATTGGAATGCGTTGTTTTGGCGGAATGAGCATCGTAGTAGACAGATGGTCGTCTTTCTTCATCGAGTGCTTACCTGTAAAAATGGAGCGCGTTATTAAAACAATAAGCTGTGACCGGAATACGTACCCGGAATGCCCTTGATCAAATGCTTGTAAGTGCTTTTCCTCTTCTTCTCTGCTTTGGCATCCTCATCTGTGCCAGCAGCCAAGCTTGATCCACCCGTCACGGGCACGCTTACTCCTCCCGGACCGTCAATTAAAATTTCCTTCCCTTTGCCTTTATCTAAGCTCCCACCGGACACGGCTCCCGTGACAGACACGATTGGCCCTTGGGTAAAATGGTGAGACTGGTCCACTGAGCCGACTCCGGAGGGCCCCGGAACAGAGGGCCCATCGACGGGAGCGACGCTTGGCCTAACATATTTATCATATGCAGCGAGGAGGTGGAATCGAGAGATGAGGTCTTGCGTACTCGCCAGATACGTTGGAGGCAGTGGCGGGCCTTTTATTTTCGAGTAGTATTATGTAGATGAGAGTCGACGCGATAGGAAGTTGAGAATCAATTTATGTCGGAATTAGACAAGAACGATGTGAGTGGCTGGGCGAACAAAATTACAAAGACACGTCTCTTACCAGGAGGTGGAAGATAAAGCGAGGGTATTGAGGGTGCGGGCGGTGGCCGGGCGGAAGGTATGGAATTAGACGAGGATGCTGCTTGCATAGAGAAAGTAGAGGCGGATGGGACTAGTGGTGCATGATTGTGTGAATGAGAAGGGTCGCCGTTCATATCCAGGTTGAGGACAGAGACACAGAAAAAGGTCTTGTCGGTTCTGGCGATGATGAGCTCAACGACGGCAACGGCGAGGGCTGGCGACGGAGCTAAGAGGAGGAGAGTTTGTTCGAGTCGTCTCTGAGAGAATCAGCCTCGGACTCGCTACCAATTCCCTTTTCCGGTTATGACAAATTTGTTTGCATGTGTTTATATTCTTACATCACAAAACATCAAATGGAGAAACTGTCTATTACCGCACGCTGGAATAGTTGGGAATCGCCCCCCCTCGCAAGTCCTTACTCACCCGTGACCGGCCTCGTTCAATGTCCACACGTCTCCGGTTTCGTCTTTTGCCCTTGGCTTTCTTGAACCGACTGCTGGACGGCGTCCCACCCGGATTCTTGACAAGCATCAGAAGCAAAAAGCCGATAAACAATATTGCTGCCGCTAACGTAAACACGGCCTTGGGGAATGTTGCAACCGTTTCGCTGTATAAAAACCCGAATAGCATTGGCTGATGTACATTTGAGCCTCATTAAGTCATCACCATTCATCACTAAAATAAGGCAAGTCACTTACGCCAAGAATAGTTGATCCAACCGCCTGCAGAACTCCGAACGCTCCGAAAAGAGATCCAACTCCACCTTCAGATTCCACGATATCCGGATCGCCCAGTTTCCTCATCTGCAGAATGCAGAGCCCCAGGCTTTGCACCGCTGGTGACACACCGGCGCCAAAACAGCTCAGGGACGAGGCCATCACGAAGAGCATTTCGCTTGCACGCTTGGAGGACTTCTTCGCCTTGACCATTTCCGTTGCATGCGTTGTGTATGTGGGTAGAGGCATAGTTGCAATCAAGACATCCGACATCATTTCGATGAAGAACGAAGTTTTCGCCAGGCTCAAATCGAACGATATTTCTCTTGTGAGCTGTGATCGTGTTAATGGCGCGCCACGTTTGCCTTGCCTCACGCTATTAATCGGTGGCTGCTCTATGGGACTCAGGTTTGGGTGTACGCGTTCAACAATGAGGCCTTGGGATACTGCCGATACCATCCTTGATGACTTTTTCTTGCTATTCTGTATCGTTGGTTTGAATATCGAAATTATTGCTATTATTTGCAAAACGTCAGCGACGGACAAGGAACGCGGCGCGAGGAGGACTAACATGGCAACACGAATAACAGAAAAAGCGCCCTTGCGGCTCCAAGAAACGAAATGTAATAACTTAACTGCTCTGCTTCCCAACCGTATATATGCTCCGCATATAGATACTTCAGTTGATAAACACCCTTGATTGCAGTGCTCTTTAGCTTTCAAGGCGCGGATACATCCAATACCACATACCTGTGACAAATAGTAACCAAAAAGTCCAATGCCAAGGATAGTCAAGCTCCAGTCTGTTCTCGTCCTTAATCTCTTAACGTCGACCGTGGCAACCGGAAGAAATACTGCGAGAGGCCCGAATAGACGACGGAATGCGCCCACAGCCTGGCTCCTGTTCCTTGACACGGTTCGCCTCTCGCCAGATCTGGGTGTACTTTGAGGGCCCTCGTCAGACGCTCGTGCCTTTCCCTTGCTGCTGAGCTTCGACTTGTTGTACTCATTTCTTGCCCTACTCTGTCTCTCTTGTGATAGAGATTCGGGCAATATAAATGCCGCCAACACAAAATCGAAGAATAGGCATGCAATGGAAACCATAAACACGGACATGATAGTTGGCATGGCCGTGCTAGTCGTATGTTGGGCGGGATTCTTTGTCTGGAAAACTGGGTGTCTTATGAGCCAGCCACCAATGCTGGGGCCTATGGCAATGCCAAGATATGTGACTCCTGCAAAGCGTGAAAAGATCGTGGCCCGTGAGCCTGGCGAAGTGCAGTCACTGACATATGCTGACGTTGCGGAATGCAGAGCTCCAGGGCCGCCCATCAGCCCCTCGATGATCGGCGCTATGATAAGAAATTTGTGTCCGTGGTGAGATAGTGGTGAAGATGGTATCGAAACGAGGACGAATATAAGCTCCCTGCGGAAGGAGTCCATGAGTCTGATTGTCCCCCAAAACGGAAGAGTCAAGAAGGTGGAAAAGCTCGATTACCTACGTGAGGAATAAGGAAAAGGTTGAAATTGCGAGGGCGCGTGTGCGACCATATCGCTCACTGAACTGACCCCACCAACCGGTAGTTAAGGCGGATAGGAAACCCATGATTGTTGTCATTAATGTCTGTAGTCGAGCCGTAGCCGCTTGTACTGCGGGATCCGTTATGCATTTATTAGATGAAATCCGAGGTAGGTCATAGGTATCTTGAGGAAAGGTATGCGGAGGGATACCAATATGTAGCACAGAAGATAGGTTAGAAATCGAAGGGTAACGTTGTGGATATGAGGTTCCAACAGAGACAAGCGGAGATACGGAGTGGGGTACCTCTTCAACTTGCGAAAGGGCCGGCCGATGCCTATAAACACTCTGACAAGCTAGCTGAGTGTACACTTCAACGCGAGGCGCTAGTGTCATGCCCCTCTGAATTTGGTATACATATTAGTCCTCCGGAACCTTGGAAGGATCCATAGAATAGCACGTACTGCCAAGGCAACGGTGATAGCAAAGGGAACAAGCCATAATGGTCTCGCTCGATAGAACGGTTTCTTATGCAGGTGTGCACCCGGAATCAATGGGTCAGTCTCTGTAGGCTGGCCAGCAGCCGTCCTTTCGAGCACCGCGACCGGTAGGTGGCCTTGATTAGCAGCGTCTGCTGACATGATGGTGTGACAGAGCGCCAATGGCGTGGTGATAAAGTATTCGGGCGACGGC
Source organism: Amanita jacksonii TRTC168611 (assembly GCA_000497225.1). NCBI lineage: Eukaryota > Fungi > Basidiomycota > Agaricomycetes > Agaricales > Amanitaceae > Amanita > Amanita jacksonii. Next base: position 225,780 of record AYNK01004792.1, on the reverse strand, counting down.
AAACGAGTGCCGTTAGGGGATTGGTCAGAGTCGAGGTCACAGACCACGCTCAGATTTTCGGCGAAGAAGTTGTCTAGCTTGTACCCAAGACGTACAAGATCGCGTTCCCGAGACATCGCTCTTATATCTGACTGCTTGATACATATGGTTAGTGCTGCAGCAGTTTCAGAAAAACGTGTCATCAGAACCTTGAGGCTGCCTCTGTGTTAGCTGCTTGGCTGGGAGTGTTGATTGGGGCCTGTAGGACAAGGCGTGGGGCGGATATGACTCAAAGGAGCATGGGGGTAACATGCTTTGCTTATCTAGAAAACGAATTCATCGTCCCTTAGGGTATCGTGTCAAAACTCTCAGACCCATGTCGAATAGTTACCATCAAACGAAAAACGTCCGAAATGTGTACCAGCTGTCCGGAAAAAAAAACTGAGTATTCATGTATTCGTTATCCAAACACCCACGTAGGCTCGAAAAGAAATAAGGTCCGGTGCCACCATTCTGGGTCGAGAAAATTCCCCGTGCCATGTGCCATTTACTTCATTACGGCACACGACCTCGTCTCATTGTCATGTACATCATGCACTTCTATAATGTAACACCTGCTATTCGGAAAAAGGGAAATCGTCTGATGTAGTTCAAAATTATTGTCGTAAATGCATGAACGTCTTTCATCTTCTTCATCAGATTGCTCAACGTCTTCCGTCTAACGTATCCTCACTATCTTGATAATATTTGTCGCTAAAGTAAAAATCCACTGTGACAAGGAATACCTTGTCACCTGCTCGGAAAGTCCTGGCCGAAAAATTTTTGAGGGACTGATTTTCGGCCTCCCGACAGAGTGAATTCTACTAGTGCCGGCAACGCTAGCGATCGGAGGGGCGAGCGGATGTCATGAACCGACTTGAGGGTGAGGGTGCGTAAATTAGGAACCTCGAGTCGAGGTATGCAGGGTAGGGTATTCCCTGCCACTGCCCTCCTTAAATGTTCTGGACAAGGTAGTATAAATTCCATGGCCGCATAACCGACACACAAGGCGAGGTGCTGACAGTCTTGGCTGATGCCAGGGAATAGACTGAATTGGTGTCGGAAGAGGGAGAGATAGCTCTAACTGTAGGCGAGGAGCCGAGCTGAATGGCGTGCCTATATCGCCTTGACGAACTTGGAAGGTGCAGAGGAAGGGGGCTTCTATCTGCTCGGCCAATACCTTCCAAAAGTGCTGCATCATGGATGATGGCTATATAATGCGCAAGAGTATTGAGAGCTCGTTTAATAGCAGCAGGTGTATGAACATTCCCGTAATATGGCCACCCAAAATTGATTTTGATTGTCAGAGGTACTCCGGATCGACCAAACTACGTGTGGATGACCAGCATACCCTATTTAACGAAGAATTTCAGTATCATCGAGAAGATACTTCGATGAACTTACCGGGTGTATCTGAGCCAGTTTGTAACTGACGGCCACGTCCCTTGCCTCACAATGTCAACCCTACTTGTATGGACGGTCTCGTCGGAAAGGCAACCAGCATAGTTGGTAGTCAGAGTGAAGGAATGTATGACAAGCTAGTCCGAGTCGCTCCCAGTCTAACCGTGGCAAATAACGGTTTTCCATACTCTCACATACCACAGCTGTCATAAGCATGGCCTCGTCCTTGGCATTAAGAGCTGACTCGACACTCTCAGGAAAACAACATTAAGATCGGCACACGTATCCTTGTCAGGTACGCCCTGCACTGGGAAGAAAGATGCATGCTATCCATACTGTAGGTGTCGAACGCAGGGCCGCGACATACGTTACCTCCCCTCGTCCTTGTCTTATAATTGCATGTTCCGTTCGATCATTCAATATCTCCTGTCTAGTCTAGTTCTGCGACCAAGTTGACTCTGAAGTATCATCTGCATTCGCCACCTTTCCTATTGGTAACTGAGTATCGCCGTGCCTTGAAGCAGGACATCATCGCAAGGTAACTACGACGGCAACGTCTTCTTCTCGTCTATTTCTGATTCACCTTCCCTGAACACGAAAGATACCGTAGTTATATACCTAAAGGTGGCTAGCCATAAGACCCCTAGTAATATATTTGATTTCTTGGCCTGTACTGTTATATGGGACGTGAGGACTTGGACACTGAATCCCACAAGGTTGAACTCGTCTCATCACCACAGTTCATGCTGCATCTTCTGGATTTCGAAATGCACATTCGCTTCGGGCATCGTCGACGTGGCAAGTTGCTGAGCTCTGGATGGGTCCAGGCCCATGCTGTCTCCGCTCAGTGCTCATTCGACTACCGGTCATGTCCTGTGTTACTCAGTTTCTGACGGACAGAATAGTTTAGGTTATGCTGTACCACTCTCAGCGGAAAACGAGTACCTTACTTGGCTCATAGAAAACTTCTTGCTCCCATTCATTTTATCAACCAAGGCACTTTTGTCATCAAAAATGAGCTGATAATAAATACGCCATGGAAGAACTCGCTATCAAGCTGGAAGGCCACTACGTCCGTCGGCCCCTTCTCGAGTGGATACTCCCATGTCCCAATATGGCTATCGAGGCTAAGAAGAGAAATTTCGTGTGTGCCTTAGTGTTCACCCTGGGAAACACCTGAGGAGGCAGATTGGTCACCCAGAGGCAGTACGAATGACAAGGTAAGCGACGGAGGAACCTGAACCGAGAGAGCATTGAGTGAATAGCCGAATCTTGGTAAAGGTAGCGACAAAAGTCGGGGAGTGGAAGAATCCACATCGTTGAGTGGTCGACTGAACAAAGAACAAGGCAGCCTGGACCGTGGCTCACTGTAGGTGTACGAAATGAGCTCACGATAGCCTTGGGCTAGGTTCTTGTGTTTACTTGTTCACAGGAAGGACAGCCTAGAGATACCGGGAAAACATCGGGGTCATGATTGCTCTAATATCTTTGGTTGAATTCATCATCATTTATGACCTGCACAAAGACCACAGGGGGGAAAAAGGAGGGTGAAATACTATGTTGCATGATGAACTGTTGCAACTATGGATGCTGTCTTGGTACAATCTGAAGCGACAAATAACAAGTGATGGAAGATGAAAAGGCAACGAAGGGGCATAATCTACGATCACTCATATTGATTATCAAAGAAGATGTCGAGTGTCTTCATAGTCCGCAAAGTACGGATGGAGAAGAGCACGTTTGGCTGGACAGCGCTTAGTGCTTCGGAGATAAGTTAGCTGGACTGGACGTACCTGAGATTCGTTTAGCAGAATCATAGCACAGAGTACGCTGAGAGCGAAACATTAACCAAATTACATCAAGGTCAAATCCTTCCCCTACCTTGAGTATATCAAGGCCAGCTTCGTCCAGCACGGGAACAATCCCTGGGAGGTCCTGACGGCTCCACTGCGGAAAGGTCGCCTTGTAATCCGGTAAACTGCTCACACCAGGCCAAGTTTGTTCATCCGGCGTGCCCAGAATTCTATGTGCCCGGAATATTAGTGAGACTGCTTAGAAAAGTACAAGGCGAACCTGAAAATTTTGAAAATCTGATCAATCTCAGAATCTCCAGGGAACAAGGGCGCTCCCTGCATGGCCATTTCTGCAAAAATGCAGCCAACTGACCACATATCGATGGCAGTAGAATAATGCCGCGAACCGAGGAGGACCTCGGGAGCGCGGTACCAAAGTGTAACTACCTACGTCAGACGATTCAGAGTGGGAAGTAAATTTCGAAACTTTCGAAACAAGCCCTAACCTCGTGGGTGTACGTTCTCATTGGGATGCCGAAAGCACGGGCGAGTCCAAAGTCGGCTAGCTTAAGGTTATCATGCTTGTCGATAAGAAGGTTTTGTGGCTTGAGGTCTCTATGCAGTATACGGTGAGAATGGCAGTACAATAATCCTGAAGTCAGCTGATGCGTGAATTTCTAAAGGGTGCATCATGTCAGTATGGACACAACAATGCCATGTTGGGGGGGGGAAAGAGTCATCCATCCCTCAAGAGGAGCGACTCATCGTCTGATGCAATCTCGCGTAGGAGGAAGTTGTCATGGAACACCAGAATGCATAGCCGCATATATACGCGCACAACACAACAGGAGCAACTGAATCTACTTACTTTTACGATCTCTTTTGTGATAGGTGTACGGTTCCGGTTGCCTATTTCCATATATCGTTTCAAGTCCACATCTAGGAATTCAAACACTAAGTATAACTTTTGGTCAGCATGCACAATGTCCAGCAGCCTAGAGGAGAAATGCGTGAGTAGAGCGGGTGATAAGAATCGGTCCCTGGTACGGGCACTATGAAATGGACGTACCTGACAATGTTATCATCTTTTAGTTCCTTAAGAAGACTGATTTCACGGATGGCAGTGCTGGGAACCCCCTCATCTTCTGCTTCCAGTCGAATTTTCTTCAGAGCTACTACTTGACCTGTCCCGGTGTCTCTCGCTTTATAAACAACGCCATATGTTCCTGATAATAAACAGGAATAGGAGATGATCAATTGATATTGCCGTGATCGCCGAAGATGGAAGCATAGCAAGCCAACGCACCTTCACCTGTGCCATAACGCGGAATTGAGATAACACGTGAGCATGGCGCGAACAAACAAGCATCACCCCCACGCGAGGTTGAGTGGGGAGGACCAGCGACCCACCGACTTTCTCGATTTTGGCATAGCTAAACCAACCAAGTATCGAAGAGGCAAGCCAAAGGGTCAGTTCTTCTGTCAGATGCCAGAAGCAGCGAGGGTGCCTAACCGATCCATCGGGTCTGCACGAACTGCGGTGTGTAAGCGTGTCGAGTGGCGTTAGGTTTGTAGAATCTTGATCTTGCTCAACGACTGGAAGAGTCTGGGTTTGAGAGAGAAAAGTAGGTGGGGAACGGAAAAGAAGTGGAGGAGAGTCCACCGTGAGTCACGGGTAAGAGAGAGGGTATTTAAGCTACACTATTTCATGGCGTGGCAAATCAATCACAGCCACCCTGCCGTTCGCCCGATTAAAAGACAACAGATGGAAATCATAGAGTAGTACATTCATCGGTGCAAGGTCCGTACTATTGCCACCGAGAAACAGCCGCCAACCGTGCAGATTCCAGCAATTTGTAGGTAGCGGTTGCAGTGGTGTGATGGGGATAGATCTTGTCAACGATCACACGCCTCGCCACAACCTAGTGACAGCTAGAATAGAAGAGGACAGGCGCAACATTAATGATGGCAACGATTCGATTTCTTGGGTTACAAGCCGAGCCGACAAGACGAAAAGGGCATAGTGAGCAGCAGGTGAGTGCCTAAGCATCCAGAGATGCCTGGAATCGCTTTTGAGTGCCTCAACCAGTCAACTGATATGTCACAGCCTTGTCGTATGAGACCAATGTATGCGCAAGTGATCAACAATACGGACCGTGGTAATTCCATGTCGTCATCGCTGTCACAGCCTATATCGCCTGTGTTTCGCCAGCTGTATAAATGAGGCGCCCCGGAATATTTCCTACACCCAGCGAGCGCCGTCATGCAATCCTCATGTAGACCTCCAATTAGAATTTCCTCTCAGCCCTGCAAGTACATTGCGGTGAACCCTTATCATTGTATAGATCAGAAGTTGCTCCGTAAAGCATTCCTTGAGTGAACAATGTTATTGACTTATCCATTGCTTCGGGGTTATTGCTGGTATCCACCATCCAGCGTTTCACGGTCTTATTGTACCCGTCGTGAAGCTTTACGTTCAGAACATTAGGGGCCGTGATGACTATCGGTCAGTCCAGTGGGAAGCGCAGGTCTATTTATTGTACAAAGCACCCTGCAGGATTGCTCTAAATTAGCCAAGTTTCAATGGTCTGCGCAAGACATACGCGGAATGATCAAATTACTGTACACCGCATGGGGCAATAACTACTGCTAGATCATGTTCCGAAGAATACCGGCTGCAAGGGCTCCGACAGTTTCCCAGACACCCGTCTTCTTCAATTCGCGCTCAAAGTCTCTCTCCATCTCGTCTATCTTCTTTAGAAGCATGTCCCTCTCCTGAACCCTGTCAGCTTCCGTCCTCTCCAGCAGAGCTTGTAGCTTTTCCACCTCCCGCCTATAGTCTCGAGCTACTTTTTCCGCCTCAAGTTGTGCTGCTCTAATCGCGTCCTCCATTCTCGTTTCCAACTCTGCCTTTTGCCGATTGAAATCATCAGCCATGGTGGTGGTCTCATTCTTAATACGCTCCATTTCTTGCTGGAGCTTGAGCGTCTCTATTTCAAGCTCGATTCTAGTCTCTTCGTCGTGAGCCTTGATTGCCTCTGGAAACTCAATCGGTAAGCGAATAACGCAGCGCCGGCGGACACAAACCTTCCATCAACACATGTAGCCTTTCAATCTCTTTGCGATGTTCCTCAGCCTTCTCTCTTAGTTCCTTGTTCAGTAACCTCCCTGCCTCTGTATCGTCTATTTCCTTTTTCTCGTCGACAATTTCTTGCTGAATTCGGAGCGCAGTTGGCTCGTTTCCAATCGCCTGACGGATGATATCATGAGCAGACCTGGCTGTGTTGTCGTGTCTGAAGATCCGCGCCCCCTTATCGAGCACCGGTTTGAAAAATATATCCTTCGTTTTCAGTTCGTTTTCTCGTTTCAAAGCGACCTGGAAATTAATATCATCCCACATATTGGTAATGATCAAGATATTCTTGAGGTTGTTATCGCCACAAAGCTCTCTGAACATGTTGAAGTTTCTTCTTGATACACCGCCGACGCGGAAGTCCGAAATCCTATGCATGTAGATGACGCCGCTCAGTTTCACCTCATGCCTGTACCTGTCGTAAAGTTCAACATGTCAGTTTCGATATAGCCGCCCCAGCTGGAGACGTATTTACATAGTGGATAGGTAAAGCGAAATCATACGTAGAATCTCTGTCTCGCTCTTGTTTGTATCATCGAATCCTGGAGTGTCCAGGAGAGTGACTAAGCGTCCGTCCAATTCGAAAGGCATAGCAGTCTGGATGACGCTAGTGCATGATTCCAGTCCATGACCAACACGTAGGTCAGATCCACTGGCCAAGTTAGTGAACTAGGAGTAAGGGAATTTGATACGTGAATGCCAGACCCTCCAGAGGATTGCACTCACGGTTGTCTTGCCACTTCCAGTCGCACCCATGATGCTTCAAGTTCATGAATATACCTGGGATGCAACAGTTACTTAGGAGGTACGTACGCGATGAGGACTTGACCCCCTTCAGGCGCAGGATATCCTCCCTGGTTAATTGGTATCATGTTTCAATATACACGAGAGTCAATCAACACGCCTACGGTAACATTCCATGCCTCGTCGACGATTTCCGGTACTTGGGCCAGAGAAGACACTCCAGGTTGTTCAACGAAGGTAAACCCAAGAACAGACAATGAGAGATAGACTGTGATTGACAACCTCCAGAATAAAGCGGAATACATGCTGGTATCCAGTATACAGAAACCGTTCGTGGACGTTTATTAAATTTGCAACGAGCCAACCTCGTGCTCGGATCCCAGAGTTTGGTGGAGCCCTTCACATTTGAACGTGAGCTTGTAACATCACAAGTAGGGTGAATAGCTCTTCCACGAGGCCAAGGCGGATACTTATGTGTCTGTCGAATCACTGACAAACGGCATTAGTAGCAAGTGTGAGAGAGTTGGGAGAAACATCTAACCATCCAGAGTAGCGTGCGAGGAGACAGATCCAGACAAAGTCGGAAGGATACACAGAAGTTGAATGTTTGTGACTGATGGAAGCAGATCTGATCTACTCCTTGAATTCTCCCTACAATGTCCTGCGATAACCCTGGCGCTGCCGTGAAAGAAGACGTTATGCTACGTAATTCGTCTACAGAGTGCCTCTTGTTTGCCTTGTTCACCGCATTTCAGGTCGGCCGAACTTTGACAGATCCAAAAACTGCGTAAAATGTAAAGAAAATCAAGGCAATATTGTCATAAGACATGCTGTATTCTGCAAGTCTGTCCATTATCAACTACTTCCTGCTTCTCCTAATTTCGCGCATAGGACATGTTTCTTTGGATTTGTTACCGCCAAGTTCAAGAAGGCATTGGATCCGTACATCAATGAACAACCAGATGCGTCAAGACGGAAGACACTCAAGGCGTCAGGAAATCTGCTTTTGGGATTTTCTGGTGGTTTAGGATCCACTGTCCTGATGGATATCGTCAATGACAATTATTTATCTCGGAGTCATTCAGAAAAGGGCGGAAAAAACCATCCACGCAATGAACAAGTATGGAGCAAAGTTTATGTATGCTATGTGGAAACTTGCGCTGCATTTCCTGGGGTGAGTCGTTATGATTTGAGAATGGGGTGGCATTCTTATTTCAAGCAGCATGCAAGGGACAGAACAGAACAAATTCGGGAGGCCATTAAGCAATATGGCACTGTCGAGTTCATCCCATTTCGCATCGAAGATGCTTTCGATCCAAACTGGTGGGCACGTAATGGTGGCAACGCAGGAGAATTGAGCATTGGACTCAATATGTTGGACGAAGGTAAAGCTTTGCTTTTTACCATATGAACGAATAGTTTGATATCACCGAGCATTCAGACCTGCCATTCTCAACAGTATCAGATATGCAGTGCATGCAATCAACTGAAGCCTTGAGACTTTATCTATCATCACTGCCAACGCAAACAGCGATCACTACGACTATCCAAGTCATTGTTCGCCGCCTCCTTTTGCATACGGCTCAGTTCATCGGGGCCTCCCACCTCTTGTTGGGAACGTCTTTGACGTCGTTGTCTATAGCGCATCTATCGTCAATTGCCCAAGGTGGCGGATTCTCCGTGCAGGAAGAAGCTCAAGAAGAGTGGACGCCAGCAGACTCCCTTGACATCGTTCCAAGCAGAGGTATCAGAGTAATACGACCTCTGAGGGACGTTGGTATGAAAGAGTGCGGCATTTGGGCGTGGTGGAGAGACCTACGTATTATTGGCCGCGATCGATATCTGGGCGGGAAACAGGACATCAGTGCTCTGACGAGAGGTGGCCTATCTTTAAGCTACCTTTCCATAATTGGCTGAAGTAGGAATTCTCAGATTTCATCATTGGATTGGAGGCGGATTTCCCCTCAACTGTATCAACCATTGCAAGAACATGTGCTAAAGTAGAGCCGAAGGAGGAGGCTGGAGGGGTTTGTACCATGTGTGATAGGTATGTTACAGTCTTTCAGGGGCTTTGATTTCAATTAATGTTCCACAGGCCAGCGCAGCGCAACGCTGATGCATGGAAGTCTCGGATCTCTATCAGGGAGTATCTTGATCCTGCGGACCCTCATCTACCACCACCACGACCACCGCACGATCGAGAGAAGCGTCCTGCATTCGATGAGGGTTCATACCGTGGCACCTTGACTCCACATCTGTGTTATTCATGCCACACGACGTTGCTGAGCAAGAGTAGTCGCGGTGCTCCGCTGTCGTCCTTCACCACCCCGGTAAGACCAGATGGTTTTGTCCCAATGCCTGTGTGGGTCAATGCCAAAATACGGTCGATATCCATTGGGGAATACCAAACGATAGAAGAGGAAGAAGTTTTTCGCTCTAAACATATGGGCGAAAGTTCTATGAGAGAGGCAATAAAGGGATTCCTATTGACTGACTGATGAATAGTGAGCTGCCTGTGGGTCATGGGAAGCGAGAGTACACGTTATTGCAGCCTGCTGAGCAATAGATCATTTAACAGGGGCCCTAGTAGTGTGATCTTACGTTACGTAGCTGAGATGTTGGTTTACAACCGCCCACTCTCATTCACAAAGCTTCTGAATCACCCCATTGCTTATGCCAGACGAGTTCGTCAAGTTCGACATCTCCAATAAGACATCACCAACTTTGTCTTCGACAACGATTGAGGCGCAGGTCGCTCAGCCCGGCAGCCACACGAACCTCTGGATTAAACCTGAAAAGAACACTGTCCTGGTCTCTCACGGGCGCCCACCATGGTATGTACGCCTTGTTAGCAGTCTAGGATGCTCGATGGTACCACTGACACGCGCCGGTGGTCCAGGTATGACGAAGATGGCGTTCGGATATGTGATGCTTTTGTTATTGGTGTTGCCGGTATGTCATTTCGACATTGGTTAACGAGTCGGGCTCAACCGTTCCTCGGCAGGTGGTTCGGCTAGCGGCAAGGTTGTTACGCTGTTCTCAAGCGCAAAGGCTCATTGACAACCAATTGACGCTCATTTCCACAGACTCATGTGGCAGAGCAGATTGTGAAATCGCTTGGGTCCATTCCAACCGTCATCCTTCTTTCTCAAGTGTGTTTTACTGTGTCTTCTAAATCTTGCTACTTAAATACGCACAGGATAGTTTTTACAAGTACCATACACCAGAAGAGCTTGAGCTAGCACATGCGAACAAGCTGGACTTTGATCACCCCGATGCTATTGACATGCCTATGTTCGCTGCTGTGAGTTGAATCATGCATCTCGGCAAAGGGAGTTTGTTCAATGCGTCCTTTGCAAGTGCCTGGCGGACTTAAAGGCCTGCAAACAGAGTAATATACCTGTTTACTCTTTTTCACAACACCAACGGCTAGAAGAAAAGAAGTACCTGTACGGTGCAACTGTCATTATTGGTTCGTTCTTGACAGACTGGTATATCTTTACCTATCTTAACAAGTTGTAGCGGAGGGTATCATGGCGTTGCACGACCCAGCCTTAAGGGATCTCTATGACCTTAAAGTATGTATTATATATGTACAACATAGACGCAATGACTGAAGCAAGCCGTCAGATATTCGTACAGTGTGATTCAGACCTGATGCTTGCACGGCGTATCAAAAGAGATGTGCAACACCGTGGACGAACAGTAGAAGGTGTGCTTGACCAGTAAATTTCTTTCTTTCTATAAACACACACTTCCCTCACGGTGTCTAGATATCTTCGTTTTGTGAAACCGTCATATGATAACTTTGTTCAGCCGACTTCAAGACATGCCGACATCGTAAGGAAGCTGTCTAATCATTTCGGAATGGTACTGAGTCCTGGAAAAAGATCGTGCCAGGGAATAATAATAAGGTGGCCATAGACCTCATATGCACACACATCCGACGACAGCTGCAAGAGCGAACCCATATATTCAGGTCGAAGATGGCTATACCACATTTGTACCTTCCTAGTCGATCTGGTTCACCGACACCTGAAAGCAAGCTGGAGGGCCTGAATCTGACGGTCTACCCCCAGACATCGCAAGCTCAGGTTCGTCATGTTCGAGTGGGTAAAGTATGTGTTAATAGCCATTATCTAAAGGGCATATATACCATTTTGAGATCAAAGGACTCCTCGAGACGAGATTTCATTTTCTTCGTCGATCGGCTGTCAACACTTCTTGTTGAGCATGCCTTACAACACTTGCCGTATGCTGCTCACAGCGTTACTACCCCCTTGGATTCGGTATTCGATGGGCTCAGAATGGATGCTAAAGTAAAGGTTTACTTAGTCGACGTCAATTTAACAAACTCATTGCCAATGTGCACATTCAGTTTATATGTGGTGTTACGATCCTTCGATCGTGAGTGCAGGTCCTCTGTTCGTTTCTATTGCTGAATTGGCCATTTTCAGCGGGGGCGCGTTGGAACGTGGCTTCCGTCGGGTGATCAATAACGTTCCAGTTGGTTCGCTCTTGATCCAGTCAGACGCTCAGACTGGAGAGCCACTGTTGCTCCATGTTCAGTTGCCAATTTGCGTTCGATTGAGACATATGGCCGAAGAAGCATATGTTTTCTTACTGGATGCCCAGGTACGGATATCTCCCCTCTCGTTTATGCTCTGGTGAGATAGTGTCTGTGCAGATTGGGACGGGGGCTTCAGCCTTCATGTCGATACGCATCCTGCTTGACCACGGTGTTAAACAGGATCACATCATTTTCGTCACATTCCTCGTTGCCCGAGGGGGTGGCGTGTCCGTATTGCGTCGTGCCTTCCCTCAGGTGAAGATTGTTTGTGGTGCCATCGACGACATGATGAAGGAAGGGTGGCTGGAGGGGTACCGCGGTGAGGGTAATTCCGAAGGGCTTCCGAGGAAAGTTTGGGTTATGCAACCTGGAATGGGCCAGATTGGTACGTTCATATTGTAGGACCAATGCATCCATTTGACACAATTACCAACACAGGGGACCGGTACTACTTATCTTAGAGCGCGCTGCGCAGGATGTCATATGTACCGAACCAAATGACATGAACAATGGTGATCGTATTCATAATCACCCTATTGTTAACAATACAGGCCACCTATTGGATGAACACGGGTTCATTTGCGGCACCTTTCGTCCGAAAAATCCCTGATATATCCGGGAGGTTCTCACGCAGCCCACCTCTTGTTTTCAGTTACACCCGATATGCCAGTGATTGAATTTGCCAAACTCACAGCGCGCGAGGAATTCATCAATGATCGCAATGCAGGCAAAGAGTTGTTTGATTTAATCCATTCGTCTGAGGGTTGTCTTGGGTACGCCATTGATCGATCAAGTCCACGAAGCTTGTTAAGTATGTTCGGTTGAAAAAACAGTGTATACCACGGATTACAGCACGAAGACAAGACGACCGCCATAATTTTTGTTGGTAAGAGTTGCGATATTGTCACGATTTAGGACCAATAATATATTTAATGAAGTTTGGGAGACTTATGAATATCATCAGAAACTGAATGACGCTCCTCATTACGCAAAGGTCAAGGAGCTTGCAGACTTGTTGTTTACGAATACCCGAATGCGACATTTTACGGTCGACGTTGACCCGAATGCGTCCCTTATTGCCCCCATCACTGAAATAGCGCATTTCAAGCCGAAAGACAGCGAGACCAAGGAAGACTTTGGGAGCCTCTTAGGGGCTACAGAGCTCGTAGGCGCTGCTAAGGGTGCTTTCCCTCCCCCTGCCTTGGGTGAAGTTCGGGAGAACCCACATGAATACTATCTCACCGTCGGATGGGAAACTGTTGAGGTGTGCATCCCGTTGGGCTGGATCTAAGTAACGATCTGACGTTCTTTAGTCCCATTTTGAAGCTATCGGACAGGGAGAGCTGAAATTGGCTGTCGAGAAACTGTTTTCTACATTCGATCTGACTGTGGAGCACGTCGCGCTGGTCAAGCATGTGTGAAAGAGAATATAGTACCTGGCATCCTGGTTATTAAACAATGTTTTTTTTTTTTGCGATACCGGCCCGTTGGCTATTCGATATGAAGTACCATGCAGTGGTAGCGAAGGTCAGAACTGGATATGATTCGACGGTCATCAGTTTCCATGGAATGAAATGAGATGGCCCATTAGCCGAGTGACGACGCGGTAAGAGTAAGAGGTCGACAGCAGCAAAGAACGGTGGTGCATCTCGGCCGTGAGGCTTCAAGCGCTATAGTAGTCGGCCACTCCCGGCGAGTTGACCATATACGTGCTGATGAGCTCAACGTCAGCATCACGTACTGCCAGTGAAGTATCGATTAGGCAACTTTCAATTGCTAGGATGGTTTTAGTTCTTTATACTCTCAACAAGTGAACAAATCATCATTAGCTTACCGTTGATATTAAGGATAGGCTGGAACGAACTCCTCACAGTGGAGTTTGTCCCTCAACGCATACAGTGCCTCCTTGCGAGCTGCGAGAGGAACGAGAAGAACAGGGCTGCTTCCACTTACTGCCGATAGAATTACGACATGTCCAGTTCACAACGACGAAGTGGTAGAATTAATTATCATGCTAGAATGTACACATGCTGTGGCTAACGATGGTTCGATATAGGATTCTACAATGAAAATAACGTTAAATGAGGGGAACGACAATGTTGGAGGCAAAGAGTGTCGGGTATACAGGTTACGCAAACTTTAAGCGTTGCAGGTCGTTAATAAACTCGGCATATCTGTACCTGTATTGACGTGAGATTGGAGGTAGGGCTTGTTGCGAGCAGGACTTGCCAGGATAGAACCAAAAAGACACGGCGACAATCGCGTATAGACCTGCATAGTATGAGGTATGATTCATTCTTCGCCAAGATTCATACACTTACATATCAACATCATACCTTCCAGCCAATTTGACTTCCCGTCTGCGATGACGTGGCCAGCAGTCTGTACTGCAAGCGGGAGTCTGTCTTTATGTTCTCGTACAAACTTTGGCATCTTACCAGAAATATATAGAACCTGTAATTTTTCATATCAGTGGTAGGCATATTAAATGGTGATGAGTCATACCAGCGACTGGAAGGGATCGATCAAAAGGGAGAGTGGTTTGTTAGATATCCATCCAAGAACCACTAAGAATCTATAGTAGTGTTAGGTTGCCATTTCTTTGGTGAATTACACTCCACTAACGGAATTACGAATAGGGCAGTTTGCTAGGATTTGTGAGTTTTAGCACCAGTGAACAAGAGAAGCTTACCAATGCAGAACCTATAGCGACACTAACGCTGAGCGTCAATTGATCCTTCACAGAGACATTAATCGTTGTTATACATTCTGTAATTGTTATTCAGACAATCGCATCTCTTGCAGCATCTGACTTGCCTGCAATAGAGCTGACTACAGGCAAGAGAATCAAGCCGACCCATGGCTTGCTAATTCGCATCGAAACGCCATCTAGAGATCCAACCAACCAATCCGCTGTAACGGCTACTGCCTATCATGCATCGTTGTGAGATCAGATATCAGGCCATTGAAACTTACCGCGGTCACCGTTACAAGAAGAAGCAACGTGACTTGCCAGCTCATCTGGGGTTCCTTCGCTCCAATAGTTTCTGTGGCGGGTAGGCTAACTGGCAGTTGTAACCCCAAGTCTCCTTTTTCCTCGTTTGCCCCGTTACATCCTGGTTTGTCTACACGGCCATCGCCCCCAATGAGTCGTGAGGTGGGAACTCGTCCCAAGTCTGAATTAGATAGTGTAAGGTCTGACGTAGATCCTTGGGGAGAGATATATGAACGCTGAGGGAATGACAAGGTGGTAGGCGAAGGTAGATCAGAAACCGTAATGTCCCTTGGTTTTGGCCGGCGTCTTGCAACTCGAGTTATTCCAGACGCATCCAAATGTACGGGTAGCTTGATGGGTAGGCGATTACTTTTCTGATTATGATCGTCGTGATAGAGGTGGGAATGTGACCACAGTTGGAAGAGAAGGTATGCTGCATATACTGTATAAAAGTTAACACCGGAAGTTTTGCAGTTGTAGGGGCCTTACTCAACAGCAATATCACCGACACCTGCAACGTTTCATCAGTATCCGCTGCGTTCACGAGAATACCTGAGGGTACGTACTCCATGACTCATTTGAAGAATGTCGTGCGCTTGGTCCGTCAAAAGACCTTGGTCCAGTATGTTTCCAAAAGCAAAGTGAAATGCTACTGGAATTAGGATCGCGCTGACACTAATATTCAATAGCGACGAATGAACCTGAGTGGCAGCTAGAAAACAAATGCCGATCAGGGGATATCTAATTGAATCTGCCGACGACCTTACTAGCATCAAATCCTTGTTCTGAGAACCGCAGCCCCCCAGCGAAGAAGCAAAGTCCTAATATCAGAACTTGTGATATGTAAGCTAAGATGTATTTTTGCTCTCAACCCGAACACGAACGAAGTTTGATTAGGATGGAGCCGACCACTGCAAAATGATTCAGCAACCTTGCTATACTGACAAGGAGATAGACATACGGGCAGACTGTACGACTTGTAATTCACATTTTCTCAGCGCACTGATCTATCCACCTCAGTCAGGACGCAAAGTAAATCGCTGGAAAATAAACGCACAGCTAACACGATCTCGACTCTACGCATCAACATCCATCAGCGTCCAGTTTTCACTCAATAAGAAGGCTCACATATTACTCTGTCAGGTAACGTATTGGCATGGAAAGTGGTATCTGACTCTGCACTTACCAAACTAGCGTTTACTAAGCCCGTCTTAGCACCGCCAATTCGAATAGCCAGGTCCCTTGTCGATAAATCATGAAGCTTAGGGGCCTATGAGAATGATATATAAATACTAGATATTAGCTGCACCTTGACCAGAGGTATGAGAGCAAGTGTGCAAACTGCGCTTCTGTGTTATTTATCACCTAATGTGTAACGGGTAAGGACTTACGAGCAAAGACTAGGTCATGAGATGATTTCATCGTCACGCTAATGACCCACTGCAAGAGGGCTCAGAAAATGTCACCAATGAGCGGTGAGCATGGCACTCACTGCCGTTGGTAGCAAAATAAGTAATAGATTAAGCCCTTTGGAAAAAGACGTTAATATATGCGGTGAAATCTACCAGCGATAAGGACATACATGACCCAAAGACGACCGTTCGCCAGCCATAGAACATGTCACCAAGGAAGGCCTTCTTGTTCCTCTTTGTCTGAGGTGGTGGTAACGAACCCGCAGACCAGTAGTAGTCTGACCAGTCGGACGATTCTTGGCTTGCGTCTGGCTCTACAAGATTAGCAGTTGAACCAGAGGTCATCTGAGATAGTCTTGAGCCTGAACGTTCAGCTGAGTGGCGCTGCATTAAGTTAAAAGTCGGGCTGGTAGGCGAAGGGGAGCTACAGGCAGACATAAGTGAAACAAAAGTGAAGCGAACACCGGAAGGGTCGACCCGAGGAAGAAAAAGAAAGAGTCAATCTGCCACCTAGTTCTAGTTGCCTCATTTGGTTAAGCTCTTGCCTAACCTATTACGCGAAACTGCTTTTTCGAAAAACGTGTCCCAGTTCGACAAGATTATTGGTTTAACACCGACATTCCTTTTATTTGGATCCACCTCTATTAGCGAGCCAGCGAGATAGGCGGGAGGGCCTAAGGAGAGATTAGGGAGCACGAATCGCGGCTATGTCGGCAAAAGGCGGGTGCTGCGTCACAGTGGGCGTGTGACACGTCACACGTTCCGTCCTCAACCAAGAATTTAACCATGCAATCCGCTCTGCGTGCTGCACGTCCTGCAGCCCTTATCGCCCGCTCAGCTTCAAAATCTTCACGCATCAACGCCGCTCGCGCATTCTCCACAACACCTCGTACATCCTCGGGAGGGCCTCCTCCACCCGTACTCACTGGCCCGGGTGCAAAGCCTGGACAAGTGCCCAGTGACTACGACCAGTTAACTGGGATGGCGCGTCTGCAGCTACTTGGGGAGATGCAGGGTATCAAAGTTTTCGATGATAGCCCATTGGATGCCAGCCGTGTTGGAACCAAGGCTAATCCCGTTTTGGTACAGTCATATGTGCGTGCGCTGCCCCGAAGCAAAGCCCGTTGCTGTGCCTGCTAACGACACGTTGTCTATAGGATGTTGAACGCATCGTTGGCTGCACAGGGTCTCCAGCAGACTCACACGACATTCACTGGTTTACTTTGAAGAAAGAAAAGCAAGCCCGTTGCACCGAGTGCGGTTCCGGTACGTTCGCCTTGCTTGAGGCACTATTCAATATTCTTATTCCGTGACATAGTCTACCAGCTTGACTTTCATGGCGAGGAACATGCTGACGCACACCATCACTAGAGGTGGTAGGACGCTTATAGACCATTGTTCCTGATTTTAAGCCATTAGTTAACTCTTCAAACATCGTTATTGAGAGCATCATGTGACGCGTATACCAGCCAATGAAAGGCAAGGAGAGGTTGAGACTTTGAACTAACAGGCCCGTCTACAACTATCTGACCATCCATACCGAATCGTACAGACATCGATCCTCTGAGTATCAGAAGTAACCCTAGCTGCAATTGCAAACCTTGTACCCTTGGTCATCGATGACAGGCAGACTTGTGAAGTTCTGCGCCATGATCAATTAGTGACCTTATGAACCAAAAAATAAAAATACCAACCGTCTTGATGCCAAAGATGATATTAAAGACATCAGCCTGGGCACCTGTCTTTGTTGGCGCAGCATGGGCAGCGACCGTCGCTTTAGCGCAATCATCCTGAGCTACTTGGTTTGCTCCGCAGGTATCCCTGAGACGATCACAGATAAACTCTTTAACATTGTGAGCTATTTCTCCTAGCACCATCTCCGTAGCCTAACTTACGCGTGATAATATCGATGTTCTGAGCAGAACTATGATTATACGAAGCTGATAAATTGATAAGCCCCCACATAAGCAATCTCCGACGCAGAAGGCTCACTCTTATCTGCAGGCTGGAAGCTTGTCTCTTTTCTGCTGTCGAAGCCATCGCCGAATTCAATCTTTGGTACAGAGCACTTGCCGAAATTGACGGAACCATCTTGTGTATTGGACGTAGATGTGGACCCTCCGGATACGACGCGTCCTGTATCATCTACTACAGGCACTTTTGCAAAATCCTATTACCGCAAGTTAGTGCATTCCCAAGCTGTTATCTGAGAATACAAGCGCTCAGCTGACAGTTGCGATACCAAAGGCAGCATTGAATGCGTCCGCTTGTGCGCCTGTTTTTGCTGATGCGATATCAGCAGCAGCGGTGGCATTAGCACAATTAGACTGGGCAATTTGGTCCGCCCCACATGTGTCTCTAAGTCGATCGCAGATGAACTCTGGGAGCACCATGAACTACGGATCAAGTTCTTGTCCCGGGCGCACTTACGTGCAATGACGCCAATATTTTGGGCAGAGCCATGATTGTATGACGCTGACAAACCCATTAATGATTCCCTCGATGTAACGTCCATATAGATCTCACTTTTATTAGCGGGTTGGAAGCTCGTCTCTGTTCTGCCATCGAAACCATCTCCGAACTCAATTTTTGGTACAGAGCACTTCCCAAAGTTGCCAGGGCCGGACTCTCCAGTCGATGAAGAGGTAGTGTTTCCGGATATAACATGTCCTGTGTCATCTACTACAGGTACGTTTGTGAAATTCTTTTTCAACCTCGTCAAATCCCCGTCTACAGGAGGGAAAGACCACTTACCGTGGTTAAGCCAAAAATAGCATTGAAAGCATCCGCTTGGGCACCTGTTTTTTGCGGAGCCCCACTGGCGGCAATCTGAGCCTCAGTGCAGGTATCTTTTGCCGTCTGGTCCGCTTTGCAAGTATTTGTCAGGCTATCGCAAACGAATTCTACCATGCCATATCTCTTCAACAAAGTCCGTGCCAGAAAAAGAAACACCCACGAGTAATAACACCGATGTTTTGTGCCGAACCATGGGGGTAGGATTCTACACACTATTAGCATTACTTCCCCTGGAAAAGTAAGAGACTGCACTTGAATCAACGGGGCGGAAGCTTGTTTCTTTTCTACCGTCAAAACCCACACCAAATTCGATCTGGGGAACAGAACATGAACCAAAGTTTTCAGTGCTATTTGTTGCAGAACTAGCGGGCTCGGCGGAATTGTTTCCCGCCGTTGTATTACTGATAGTGCCGCCACCAGATGATGTCCCTGAGTTTGATGATGTCCTTGAGCGTGTTAGAACAAGTACAACATGACACAAAAGGAATGTTGGGCACCCATTACAACCAAACGGAAATGTATTTGATTGTGTCCCTTTCCTGACCGACTTTCCAGTAGCAGGATCGAAAAAGGCGTTGGGATCGTTGGCCGGATCTTGCGCTTGGGTAAGTCCAATGAGCTCCTTACTTCTAGGCGCCTTTTGGCAAAATACTGAATTTCGCGGTGTTGGTGGATTCGTGGTAAAGTCCTCCATCCAAAATACCAAATTACGATGCAGAGGACCGGAAAGGGTTAGTTGTACTTACAGGTGGCGTATTCTTCTCGGCTTTACGATACTTAATGGCAAGAGCGATCATGTTCGCCTGAGTAGTATTGTCGAATTGGCGACTGGCATCTACAAGAACGTCAATAACACCATCAATTATATGATTTCACATCGTACCAATAATCTTATCTGCCATGTCTTGCTGTGTGCATTCGGGTGCAAGTGCTAGAAGTGGGGTTACAGCTTCCCCTGATAGAACTCCACACACCTCCCCAGGGCATGCCTGACCTAACTGTGTGAGTAGGGGAGGATTCTGCTGCCCAAACCGCCGAGGATGGAGGAAGACAGGCTTGTTATCGCGTTCCAACCATGGTTCACGGCAAAGAACTGGTGTAATAACCAAGGCGAAAAATCCAAAATTGAAAAGCATCCTGTGCTTTATAGAGGAAAAATGATCGGAGGTGAAGCAAGAGAGTGTATTGGCTTGCAATATGGACAGGAAAAGTGGGCGTGTGACGCCTGGTCTTGGGAGCAGCAAGGGAGAAAACAAACCGTCTAGGTTGAAAGGAATAATAACAATGAGAAGCAGAGCGTGCAGAGATTTATAGTCTTCAGGAAAAGAGTCCGAGTTCACCGGCTTGAACAAAGGGGGTACTAGCTATTGCTTCCCCACGTATTGAAAATGACCTGCAGAGTACGGTACCCCCACATGATTTTTCATGCTGATGCAGCTTCTTTACTAGGTGGATAATGTTGGTCGCGCTTTGATAGCTGCCCAAGAACGAAGACCGCTGTAGGGTAGGAGGAATCCAAGTGACCACTGTATTGATATTTTTATGACCATTAGGTGCCTGTGAGAATGACGATTACGCAAACAATTACAAGGGTCCAAATGGGACCTTTCTGGTCTTGGAGAATATCATGAACTGATTTCTGTTATACAGGCTTTGAGAATGTCGAGTGTTATGAGTGACGACCTGATTTACTGATGCCAGGCCTGCCAGCGTCTAAATATTGCTTATCTGTCGTTTAACGTTTAACTTTATTGCCAATTCAGTTAGCTATCGAAAGCCTGAGCTTATTTACATTCTACTCAACCCACCTACAGTCAACTCCCTCCTAACCCATACCCATTGGGAGTCAGATTTTTCTATGGGTTAAGAGGGAGTATGGGTTTTGAGGGAGCCATTACTGTTACATGGGTCCACTTGGGATCCCACAAACCCTATGGGTTATGGGGGAGTATGGCTTATGAGAGGTATGGGTTAAGAGGGAGTTGACTGTATACCAAAATTCCATGTTAATTTGCATGAGGTTACTCCTAATCCCAATTGTGGCACAGATCTCGGTGATTATCATTCATCTTCGTCATTATCATGTCAATCTTCATCAATAGTCGTGATACTAGTAATCAAACCACCCTGCTCGAATCATCTCCTCGGCTAGACCATCCCAGTTACGCCGTCTGGCTTTACGCCCAGCTAGTTCAGCGGCAAATCTGGAAAATAGTGAGATGCGACAAAAATAGCAGGAGACAAAGAAGTACCGAAGGCATTCATCCAGCCTCCATCGCGCCCGCTCGATGTCAGGTCCTTTCTGGGAGGTACTGCCAGATGGAATGGGAGTATAAGGAGGACCAGGGCAAAGCTTCCTGCTGAGAGCGTAAATCATGCCAGCGATGAAAGCATCCTGGGCCCCCAATTCGTCCACTACATCATCATCCCCTCCATTGACACCGGCTGGCGTTTCAGTTCCTTGAGAATCATTGTCGTCGTCGTCGTCTGCCCTGCCCTTTCCCTTATGCTCATCATGGCTCACGTCCGACATATAGTTAGCTGCTGAGGATGAGGATAATGTCCTACTCCGGCCATCAGCCCAATAGGCGCTACCGCTTCTTATAGAATGAAATTCGTTGGCCTTGCCATGCTGTTTGAGTGGAGTTTCATTGATCTTCGCGGGGGGTTGTTCTTCAACCCATCCGGAACTTTGGAAGTATTCTCTCGTGGGGACAGACAAGACCGCAGCCCCCTCTGAACCCCAGTGAGCGACGATGAGAGCATGTGGCGCCACACTCGACGCTAATGACAAGAGGAAGGTTCTTGGTGATGCTGCGTATTGTGGAGAAATGGACTGTGCGTATTGCTTGCTCACGAATAGGACATCAGCGTAGGGTATCAGCTGCTCTAAGGAATTAGGTTGGATTGTAAAAAAGAGAAATAAAAATCGATTCACACCGCTTCAACACCTTGTCGCCCTTTGCGACTGAGATCAACGGAGAAGACGCAATATCCTCTCCATTTCCGCTCTCGAGCTAATCCATCAAGCCCCGACAAATTACTTAATGTTGTCTTGACGGACCTTCCTTCGAAATGTAACCAGTCAAATGGTGCGGGGTTATTTGGACCGAACAGGAAAGGAGGCGGATGGATGGAGCTCAATGAAGCGGTGGATCGATCGGAAGGTAAAGCGGGCGATTGGGTAGGTGACCGTTGCAAATAGTTCTCTGGTGCCAGAAGGGGTCCCAGCATAGACACAAAGTCCTCGTGTGTTATATCAGGCAAAGGATTATGATTGATTACAGCCCGCGTATTCCCTTCCTCTGGGCGAAGTTAGCGGGGGAGAGAATTGTGAAATATTGACCAAGAGCTGACCAGAGTGAAGCACCCAGGCAGCGGGAACACCAGCATTTGGCCAGATCTTGCAATAATGGGTATTGATGCCCTCCTTCTCCAATTCATTTAAGATCATTTTTCCTTCCTCATTGCCAGCAAGGGGAGCGACTAAAACGGCCTCGACTCCGGAAAACTGGGCTAGCACCGATAGGACCTGGAGAAGACATCAGAGACACAAAACATGCATTTGGTTGGGACACTCACGATATTAGCAGAACCACCCCGAGACTTCCCAACGGATCGAGCGCGTACGACGCTAGATGGCGCTGGAAAGGTTGGGATCGACAATGTATGCGTTAGGAACAAGGTACCAGATGCCACTATGCGCAACGGACGCGGAAGGGGGGGTACTGGTGAGCCCTCTGGTTGTGTATCGCGTCTCAGTTTTGCCATATCCTTGGCTAGGAGCCAACCAAGATGAGGAGAAGATTTGGGCTCCCACGCTGGATAAGGTCGATAATAATAATCACAACACACCATCATGGACCCATACATGTGCGGACTGCGAAATACCAACCTTCCAACACGTCCATCCCGAGTGCAGAAACCCTTGAAGCATGGGTACCACGTTGGCAATGGGATTCCTTGCTACCAGTATGCAACTCAACCCTGCCATTGACCATGGCAATGAGCATCCCTCCCGAACCTCGAATCCAGAATCTGTCACCCGACGCTCCATATCATCCTCTTTTCAGCTCGGGGGATGCTGATGTCGTACTACGCTCAAAAGAAGGTACCCTGTACCGCGTACCTTCCTTCTTGCTCCGCAACACATGCGGACACTTCCGCCAGCTATTCGCTAAAGTGCCATCCATCCTAACCCGCTCTCATTCCCAACCCCAGTCGAAATCGAACACAGACTTTGCAGTCCCCATCCAGGTGACCGAGTGCGATCACGCGCTGCAGCGCTTTCTAAGCATGATATGCGGCCTTCAAGTACCTGTTTGGACATCGCTCGATGACTTCGAGGACGTGTTAACTCTCGCCGAAATGTGGGATGCGCCGGGCCCAATATCCCTATTGCGTTCCTCTGCTACGGCGCCTGTGTTTCTCAGGGACCCTATCCGCTTGTACGGACTCGCGTGTCGCCTCAAGTGGGATGAAGAGAGGAAAATTGCCTCGATGTACACGATCGGCCTTCCGCTCCTCTCCGAGCCATATATAGCCCAACTACAACACCTACCTTCAAAAGATGTGCTAGAGCTCATCATCCTCCAAAGGTCACGTCGCGAGCAGTTCAAGATGCTGATAGATGACGAGATGGCGTTTAACTCTGGAACAGCACACCATTTTCTTTGTGCAGGGTGTGCAACTGAAATTGACAATACAGCCTGGCGCGCGTTGAAGTTGAGGATGATCTACGAATTGGATAAGAGGTCGTTGGGTGACACTCTGATGGAGTTCATGGATGAATGGCCAGAGGCTCTGGCTTGCTGGAGCGCGAGATGCCCAACGAAAGGGTGCAATAGGCTGTACTATGACAAGGCCGCAACAATGCGTGGCATTCGCAGTTGCATGGGTCAATTACCCGCGACGGTGGATTAGCCATTTTTCAGATTGTGCTACGTACTCCGGGCCCGTGTACGAATTGTATCGTCCATGCCGTGCCGCTGACAGATGCATATCTCGCTTCATAACATATGCCCCGAGCGAGCGATGCTACTATTGCCTTTACGCCATTGCGGGCCACCGTCAGGTTCATGGCCTTATTTTACGATCTTAGAGCTTTTGGTATCCTAGTTTCTGGTGTCGACCCGATCAGTAGATATACGAACCGGTTCAAGCCAATACAAACCCTCTATCTCGCTCGCATCGCGAATCTGCTGGTTGTCCGTCTACAGGAATCTCGCAAACACGTTGTATAGTTGCTGTCTGCAGGCTCCGAAAGGTCTCCCTACTTGTCCACTTTTGTTGTCCACCTGTTCCTAGCCTCTGTATACACCCAGAGGAGTTCTGGGTTCATCGTCACTGGTGCGTGATTTCAGCCCATGACCAATGCAGAGGTCTGATCCACTGGCTGTATTAATGAACTAGAGGTGCAGCAATTTACAAAATAATTAAGATCAAGAACCAACCACACTCACGGTTGTTTTTCCACTTCCAGTGATGCCCATAACACTGCAGGAATATGAATATACCTACAAGTATCAATCATTGGAAGTCACATATGCAATGAGAGCTCCATCTTCAGGACCAGGGCAGGTTCTCTAATCAATTTGTATTAGATCCTGGCATGTATGAGGGCCATTCAATGCACTATAGAGCTGTTGACTTGGCATGCTTTCTCTCAAGCGATCAAGAATACCAATTACTAGTACTGCATGTCTACGTAGCTGCCCCCTCCCTGCCAGGGATGTCCTGAGCTCCTAGCCTGGCTATCAGCTCTTCGACGTGCTCTAACGGTGAGGTGATCCATCAGGATGATCCTAGGCCGTATGAAGCTTACTGTGCTAAATTTAGAAAGCCGAAGGTGAATTCGTTGGGCCAAAGAAAGTCTGATCTCAACATGAGGCCAGCTCATGGCGATGATAAAATGCAATGGACCAGCCATTGCGTTCCAAACACCTTGGAATGTACTCCACTTCACTCTTATGGAAGCTGTCAACAACATTTTACTTCGCTGTGGCTGCTTTTGGAGATTTCCCAACTAAACGACCTGGAGAGTCATCATTGGCCCAAATACCGGAAATCATTAACGAAGTGTTGAATGTCAATTATACTGTAAGTGTGTCGAGTTGTGTCGAGTAATAAACTATCGCACTGATTTAATACCCTGAGGAGAACCAGGTCCTTATCGCGTGGGTACCATTCAAATGACCATTTCATGTAGGTATACTCATGCATATTGAAGTGTCATGGGCTCCACTGGTAGTGGCAAGACAACCGTCAGTGTAACTATCCTTCATATTCGAAGTTTGGTGGCTGAGCTCCTTCGCTTCTAGTTCATCAATCTGGCTAGTGGATCAGACCTGCCCATCGGTTATGGACTGGAGTCTCGCACCAGCGCCATCCAGCCTGCTTTCCCCTTCGAGCTGGACGGGCTTTTAGTCAGGCTTTTGGACACCCCGGGGTTCGATGATACAAGCGAGAGCGACACAGACATTCTACGCATGATTTCGACTTACCTGTCTACCATGTAAGTAACTTGTAACTGTAACGGCCAGAGCGGGATTGACCAATCAAACTTCTCAGGTATGAGCATGGTGTGAAACTGAGTGGCGTTATCTACATGCATCGGATTTCGGACCTACGTGTTGGTGGTATTTCAACAAGGAACTTCGACATATTTAGGAAGCTTTGTGGCGACGACAGTCTCAAGAATGTCCTGATCGTTAGCAACATGTGGGACACTGTTAACCCCCAAGTCGGTCTAAAACGAGAAAACGAGCTGAGATCGGAAGATATATTCTTCAAACCGGCACTTGATAAGGGAGCTCGGCTTTTCAGACACAATAACACGATCGGGTCTGCTATTGCCATCATCCGCCAGGTGGTGGGGAACAAACCAACTGCGCTTCAGGTCCAGCAAGAAATGGTTGACGAGAAAGTGGAAGCAAACGATACAAGCGCGGGGAGATTGCTGAACAAGGAACTGATAGAGCAGGCTGAGAAACACGGCAAAGAGATTGAGGAGCTACAGGTGAAGGCTAAAGGTTTGTGTCACCTATGATTACGCCATGCATTTACTGACTATTGTCTCTGCAGTGACAATACAAGTTCACGACGAAGAGGTGAAGGGAGAACTCGAATTCGAGATGCTCAGAATCCAACAAGAAGTGGAACGTGTGCAAGAAGGTGCCACTCATACTGTCGCTAAATTTGACCAGGAGAGGGCGGAAATGGAGGAGCGGATGAAGGAGATGGCCGCCGCAGCACAACGTGAAGCGGAGAGAGCTGACGAAGAGCGTAGGCGAGAGACGGAAAAGCTGCGAGAGCAACTCGAGAAGATAGAAATGGAAAGGAGGGTGCTAAGATGCCATGAATGTCAATTGAACCCTCGCCACACGTTCGAATGCATCTTTGTTTGTCTAGCCATATATTTAGATCACTAAAAACGCTGTCCCTGCTCATTGTCACAACAGTACAACTATAGTTATACCAAAACCTATCGCACCAGCCACCTTTTTGAGAGCGCAGCCGATCTTTCTAAAAAAACCACGGCAGCGGCGCCTCTTCCGATGTTCGAATTCTCTCCTCTTATCTTCAATCTTCTGCATAAGAATATTTCTTTCCTGCGCCATGCTGGCCTTTGTGTTTTTCAGTTGCTCTTGTAGCTTTTCCATCTCTCGCCTATGTTCCTCGGCAGCTCTATCTTCTTCACGTTCGGCGGCGGCGGCCATCTCCTTCATCCGTTCCTCAAACTCTACCTTGTCTTGATCAAATTTATCAGCCATGTGAGCAGTCTCTTCCTGAATGCGCTCTATTTCTTGCCACGCCTTGAGAGTTGCAGTTTCGAGTTCTCTCCTGGATTCTTCATTACGAGCCCTCATGGCATCTGCCCATTCAATAGTCAATAGATGGATAATGCAGTCTTAACCAACACAAACCTTCTGTTCGCGCACGCAGCTCCTCAATCCTCCTTCGATGTTCCTCAGCCTGCGCTCTTAGCTCCTTGTTCAATAACCTCCCCGCCCCCGTATCATCAAGCTTCTTATTCTGATCGATAATTTCCTGCTGGATCCGAAGCGCAGCTGGTTTGTTTTTCATTACTCGGCGAATAATATTGTGAGCAGAGTTAATCGTGTTATCGTGCCTGACAAGCTGGGCTCCCTTGTCAAGCACCGGTTTGAAGAATCTGTCTTCAGACTTCAATTGGTTCTCTCGATTCAAACCGACTTGATAGTCGATATCGCTCCACATATTGGTGACGATCAGGACGTTCTTGAGATTATCGTCGCCACAAAGCTCTCTGAAAATGTTAAAATTTCTCCTTGAAATGCCGCCGACACGGTTGTCTGAAATCCGGTGCATGTAGATGACGCCACTCAATTTCATGTCATGCTCGTACCTTTTGTAAGTTTGGAAGTCAGTGTCAGCCCGAGCCTCAGTCAAAAGTACCTTACATGGTGGACAAGTAAACCGAAATCATACGTAAAATGCTCGTGTCGCTCTTGTTTGTATCGTCGAATCCCGGAGTGTCGAGGAGAGTAACTAGCCGTCCGTCCAACTCAAAGGGATCACAAGGCTCGACGTCACTGGTACATGATTTCAGTCCATGACCAATGCGCAGGTCTGAACCGCTGGCCAGGTTAATAAACTGGGTACATTTCATATTGAGTCTCGAATGTGACGCGCGAAGTATGGTTATACTAACTGTTGTCTTGCCAGTTCCAGTAGCGCCCATGACACTTCTAATGCATAAGCGTGCCTGCGTTTATTAGTCACTCGGAAGTGCGTACGCGATGAGGACCTCATCCTCGATATCAGACTCGGCATCGTCGCCCTAACCGATTAGAATCGTTTCCAAGCTATGCAAGCGCCATTTGAAACACTTACGGTGAAAGTGGCGTTCAGGGCAACAATTTCTGGTACTTGAACCAGGGACAACGCTCCAGGCTGTTTAGTGGGGGAGACCCCAAGAACAGACACGGTAAGATAAAATAGCGTTGACAACTGGAGGAGCGTAATGGAGTGCATGCCTGAGTATTCAGAAAGCAGCAATCGTCCATGACGCACTTTCGCAACGAGTTAACCTCGTGCTCAATTGTTGGGTCAGCGAGAGTTTCTCGGTCGTGAGAAAATGGACAGTACATCTCCGGCGCGTTGGAGCATGCCTTCCCTCAATTACTACGCCATATCTACGTCGCTATCCTCCTCACTTCCTTCTACGTCCCCCCATTCATCCTCCCCTTCGCCATCCGCGCCAGCAGGGGATGGTGTTATACCTTGAGCCTCCAGCTTGGCTATCAGCTCTTCTACGTGCTCTAACAGTGGCCTATCAGGATGATCTTGGGCCGTATGAAGCTTATCGACACCATAAGATCCCAGTGGTAGAAAGGAGGGGGGCGAAAAAAGTCAGCTCACAACTTGACATGTCTCCAAACAGTCCCTTGCATCTTGAGCCAGCTCTTGCCACGTCAGGTCATCCAGTTTTCCACCATTCTCTTGAGCTTGTTCGGACATGAGGCAAAAACACCACCCTTCAAGATACCATGCTTCAACGTCTTGGTCGTCAGCTGCCATGACACCTTGTAGTACCAGGAGCGCAGGAGAATAAAGAGACAGCTCCAAGAAAAGTTTGACAATGGAGAGTCTGACAGATATAGGCGGTATTTTTGGGTCCTCTTAAGGGGAGTAATGTCGGTTACAGGCGCGGCTAGCGAAGGTAAGCGATACACACCAAGATCGAGGTCTTTCCAGGATGACCAAGCCTGTTCCAGACATTGTTTTGCATCGTCGGGTCGTTGTTGGGACAAGCGTACCGAGGCCAGTGATTGTAAGGCCTCCGGATTGCTGGGGTCCACTTGTAGAGCAAATTTTAAAAGTTCCTCACAAGTGGTTTCAGCCTCGGGCTCGAAGCTGCAATGATATGAGCCAACGTCTCCTTTGCTTACATGAAGCGCCCACCATAAATCATAAGAAGGGTCCATCCATATTTCAACTTGACCAATAAGTGCGCGGACGATGCTGTTTTTAATTTCTACCTCGTCATTTCGCGTATTTTCGACCGTTTCGCGATCCTTTCCTTTTAACTGCTGTATTAAAATGTCAATAGCGGATTTGTAATGCTGCAGCGCTAATCTTGGATTATCGTCGGAAAGTTGAGCCAGATACAAGTAGGCAGAAGGGGGTGGTGGATTAGGTGAGCTAGGACCAGAGGTGATGAGAGCTGCAAATGCCTGATTTCGGGTCAAAACCACCTTTATGAAGTACCCATCTGACGCACCTCTTTCGCACCGTCTATATCTCCAGTTTCTAACAGAGAGATGCCCGAGATCTCTATCGCCTCAGCATTTCGAGGCTGGACCTCAAGGACGCGTCTGGCGAAGCGGAGAGCCAGGTCATAATCACACTGGACAATCAATGATTGTGCCTTTTCTAAAAGTTCTGGAACAGAGGGTGATTTTGTCTGAGTTGTAGGTTGGTTGGATCCTTTTGCAACGATTTTTGTTTTCGTTCGTGTTCTTCCCATTGAAGGAGGATTAGATTGTATTGTAATGTTGTTGACATCGGTATTTACTATCATGTTTCAATCTATGCCCCGAGATAGCACACCGTTTCAGACTTTTTAGAGCGACATCATGTCCGCGTGTTTACTTTGCGCCGTCACTATACTTAGTTTCCCATGAAGTGGAGAAAGGAAAAGTCCATGCTGTGGTCGAGACCCAAACACGTGTACTTGAGCTCCTACAACGATGATAGAGACCAGCCAGCATGAAGGAGATCCCGACGATGGCTTATTTTTTGAAAGACTGGATGCCTTTATGGATAAATGTCTCGCAGATATAAAAGCCTTTTCAGAGCGAGAATCACGTTCATTCGAACAGGTCCTCATCCTATCACCTTATTCTCCTTTATCATCGCTGATGTGCACCCCCTGCAGACCAGACAATACGTGGCCGAGTGGCATGCCAGATATATCTTCCAATCAAGAGATCCATCCGAGTTGTCTGACCAACAGCTTTCAAGGGGTGACAGAAGTACGGCTCGCAATGCCGTACCCTCAGCTTGACCTCACATTTGGGCTTTTATCCCAGTCCGCACAATTCTCCGCGATGCGTCTCGAATCCTCGAGTCGCTGGCTGAGACCTCAGGGGCTCAGTCCCTCATGTTAGCAGTGGATCCCGAAGATTCGGAAGGCTCTGGTTTTCTGGGCGGATCGCTCACGGGACGAGAATTCTGGAGGCGCATGCGTAATGGAGGAGAGGCTGGTGCTAAAGTTTTTAAGGCATATTGTCAGAGGGAAATGTCAAAATCCGGATCCATTTCCGAAGCAAATCCGTCGGTAGATGCTGGGGATACTTCCAAACATCTGGAAGTGGGTCTCAAGAAGGTGACAGCAAAGAATCTCAAGTCTGAATTGTATGAAAAGATTAGGATAGCGCTGCGGTACGACTTTTTCTTCCCGCCTGATTCTGACATACTGGGATAAACCATTACCCTAGAAAGGAGAGCGGCATCCGAAATGCGGAGATGAAATGGACGAACCCCGAACGATTAGACACATACGGCATACGACTGGTTGGATGGCCTGATGATGTACCAGCTCAAAATCCATCTAACCTGAAGCAAAGTCAGAACAAGCGGCTACTGCAAGCTCTGAAAAATGGATCCTTGAGGTTTGAGAAGAGCTCTACTCCCCACGGCGAGGGCAACACCAAAGACTACGAGATGTCTGACGTGATACCTACAGAAGAATCCGCCGAAGATTTTTCGTGGGCTTATGACGCTAACGCAGATATTGTTCCCAGTACCCTCGTGAGTCGCGCGTATTGTTATTACAATGGGTTCTCTCATGACTAGAGTACAGGAGGACTCTGGGCCCTCGTTCACTCAGCTAATCCAACACGTCGATAAGTCACGGTCTCGATTTAGGTTTTCGCCGTCAATATCAGTTGAAGATCCGAACCTTGATTACGGAGATTACCTCCACATGCCCACGCCCGAGGGATACGTGGGGAGAGATAGCCGTGATGCTGAGTCTCCGCCGATAAAGCGGGCGAGGACTGAGGAGTATGAGAGTGACTTGTAGTACATATTAGGATGTTTTAGTCTATCCCCCAACAAACACTTGACCATCTCGTGGACGGGTCTTAATCTCCCTCCTTCATCGAACTACCCATCATGTTCTCCTCGTTCTTTTCGTGAGTATCGATTTGGGTACCTGTCCGCGATGTGCCCATCTTGTCTTGTATAGGACTACTGCACCAGTGGACCCAACTGCGCCAAATTTTCACCCCGTCTCCTCAAGGTATCCTCCGCAACAACTTTTTGGAGAACTAGAGCAGAAGGATACCGAATGGGCTTGTGCTGGTGGCTTCATTACGGAGACCCAGATATTTTACACGATCACAGACGATGGTGCTTCGCTCATGTGCCAGGTCATTCATTCATCTGTCGGGTGAGCATTATGCATCACCGATTATAATTGAAGAATTAGAAATTGAACCCCTGTTTCAGCCTTTGGTACCCTGCGGTTCAGTTTACCTACAAGCTGCATGATCCGAAAACAGGAGAAACCACTTGGAAGTCCATTAATGTTACCAACTTTGTCACCCCTCCTCCCAACCTCGATAAACGATCTAGCAAGGGAGATCAATTTTCCATCATTTACAAGTCCAATCCTTCATCCGACTATCCAGAGTCGTATTCTGTCCTTGCAAACCTTGCTGCGGACCTTCAAATCTCATTAGAAGTTAAGCGACCTGCCTCTATACCAGGTTACAAGGTGGGCAATGACGAGAAGGGAGGATTTTCCTACTTTGGGTCTGATTTAGCCAGCCCGGAGGGATATGTCGTCCATCGCTTCTGGCCGCGATACACATCCTCCGGACATATCATCCGCAACGGCAAGGCAGAGACCTTTCAAGGACCTGGCATGTTTGTCCACTCGATCCAAGGCATGCGGCCCAACCTCGTCGCGTCAAGGTGGAACTTTGCGCACTTCCAGAGCGCCGAAGCTGGTGGTGTGTCTGCGATTCAGATGGAGCTCACAACATGTAGCACGCATGGACTAAGGGGCGCCGGGTCGGGTGGTGTCGCTGTTAATGTCGGGTCGATCGTCTTGGGTGGAAAGTTGCTGGCCGTCACAGCGGAGACTAAGTTGCCCAACGGGGGGCAAAGGAAGGATGCGGAAGTGGTCTCGAGGGCAACGCACCTAAACGTGGAGAACGATCCTGATACTGATTATCCGATGCCCAAGGAAATTCTATTTCAGTGGGCCGGGCCGTCCTTGGACGCTGCGGGGTCTATAAAGGGGCATATCAAGGTCGATCTCGGGACCGTAAGGGAGCCAAAAGGGTTGATTGAGAAAGTGGATGTCCTTGCTGAGATTCCCTATGTGATCAAGATGGCGGTCAACTACGTTGCGGGAACGAAGCCGTATATCTACCAGGTATGGATTTTGCTTGTACTCTGCGTTTCGTGTACTTGATCGGGTTCGTAGTGGTTCAATCCTGGAACGTTGACACTTACGGGTCCTGAGGAGCTTGCCCCTGGACTCTCTGAAGGCTTGGAAATCAAGGGTATTTTGTACAACGAAGCAACGTTCATTTCTTGAATGTGTATACAATAGTTATACAACAATTTCTGTCGAATTAATTTCCTTAGAATACACTGTTAGTGTGGCCTGGGATGAAACAGCGATCTATGAGTCAGTCGGGTACTACGGCAAAATGAAGCACGTGGATGGAACAGCCCATTCAGTTGTCCACTCCTTCTACAATGCATGATGTTGCGTGAACTATCGCGCACTATCTCACCCGTGTTGCGCCGCCAAAGTAGTCATTCATGTCGTCCTTTTTTTCATGCGACCGCTCATCCCCCGGTGCCTGCATTTTACCCCCGAACCACCCATATAGCCAGAGTTACAGCAATTGCACAATTTCATTCAACTCCAAGAAGGGAAGGATTACCTTTGGTCTCCCTTATCGCTGGTATATTAAAGGTATGAATGCTTCTTTACTGGGGGGGTAACTATGCATCCTCATCTTGTAGGCCTCCACGGCTCTTGAGCTCACGAGAACCGCTGGACGCATAGCCATGACTTTTATACCCGTCATTCTCCTGAAGAATCATGGGTCGCGTAAGCGCATCAAACACGCCGCCCTTCATGGTGTACCTGCTTCAGAGGAAAAAATCAACAAAGTGCTCAAACGCATTCGGTCACGGACTTGGATCATTAATATTCTCTTCTCGGTACCGTTCATGTTATTCTGGGCGACGATCATTGCAAGTCTTGAACGGACGCCGTTGACAGGCAGATGGAGGATGATCATTTTATCGCCTGAGGAAGAAGAAGATATCGCATCAAAGTTGGCGGGCGAAGGGTGGTATCGCGCGGTAGAACATATTCTTTCCCAGGATGGCCCTCCGAAGTATATATCACCTACTGACTGGAGATATACCTGGGTCAGCGAGACGTTACGCAGACTCGAGACAACAATTCCCATTCTGCTACGAGAATCGGAAACATGCACAAATTGGGCTGATAGGGGACCGAACGATCCACCACTTCCTCCTCCAGCTCAGTACCCGCTTACTCCACGTCCTCGCGCTTCAGAGTTTCTCCATCGTATGTGCTTAAGTATATGCGACAAAAAATATAAGCCTTCGCATAAATCGAATAATCCCCCGCCTGCAACCCATTCTTCGACCTTTGCGGGGCCACCCTACTCCCTTCTCCTTGTTGATCGCCCGGATGCTCCCAATGCATTTTCTTATGGCTTTGGACCCGATGGAGGCGGTGGTATAGTGGTTTACTCTGGTTTCTTGGATGAAATCTTCTCTAAATATCCAATACAACGTGAACCGCCTCCGGTAGTCAGACGATCGTGGTGGATGCAAATATCCGGAAATTTGTTCTCGTCATCTCGGTCCCCACCTCCAAAGCCAAACCTTACACATGAACAAACCACCGAGCTCGCCGTTCTCCTAGCTCACGAACTCTCGCATCTAATCCTGTCACACCATCTAGAGTCATTGTCATCCGATACTGTCGTCGTTCCAGGCATCCTATCCATTGTCTCCGACGTGGCCCGTTTACTCATCTTTCCATTTACAATGTTATTTGGTCCCTTTGTCAACGACGCAGTAGCCCAGTTAGGAAAAGTTGGCTCGGGCGAACTGACTAAACTTGGGAGCTACTGCAACAGCTGGAAGCAAGAAATAGAAGCTGATATTGTTTCCGCGAGGCTTCTTGCCCATGCAGGTTTTGACGCTCGTGAAGCTGTGAAGTTTTGGGAAGGCCGACCGCAAATAGAATGTGCACATGAAACGGATCGAGAGGGGCGTCCTGTATTGGGTATCAGAGGCGACCCTTATCATCCACTCAACGAAGCTCGCGTTGCGAAGTTCAAGGAGGAACTACAGCGGTGGGAAAATGAAAGACAGGTTGTGTTGGCCAAGCGTCAATTAGCGCGGACTTCGAACTCTCCTTGAGAAAGGTTCTGCGCTTGAGGTACATTTGTTAATGTTTCTCGTACGATTGTGAATGATTTCTTGTATATCTGTAAGCAAATTGTTATCAAATAATATGAATTTCCCCTCCCCCCTACGATCCAGCTAGTATGTTGCATACCACAAGGAAACGCCTTCCCGACCCGATCCTGGAGGTACCCTGTGGTTTGAGCGTGGCTGGGTCTATAGGCGTCCCAAAGGAATTTGTAGAAGAGAGGAACGTGGGGTAGGGCGTGAGGAGTCCCCGTCTTGCGGCTTCGTCGTGGGATTGAATTAGCTTGGTGAAGGATTAGCAACTGTTCGACATCTTCATCCTGAATGAGCAATGATTAATAATTGCCCGGGGAATGTGACCTCATGTCCCAGGTAGACGACTTTGCGACCTGAAACTATAAGGCCAGCTCGTGTTACATGGGGTGATATGCTTGACTTGAGTACTTGACACGAGAGCTAAACGTATTGGCGGACCCAGGTCAATTAAGGGACGTTCTATTTTTAGTTTACGCGCCTTTCCATGCTCTCTCGATTTTCAGCCGCCACTTGTTCACGTTCTGGAAAATGCGTAACGCATAGAAAAATCGATATTCTACATTGGAGGACGTCCAATTTTCCGATTCGTTTCTATGCTGCGGCTTCAATGAAGAAACACGGAGATGCACTCAGCGAACCCCCCAAACCAAAGCCGACTGCAACTACCCCACTAAGACGTTCTGCAATGGAGTCCCTACCAATACGTGCGAACCCCACACCAACTCGGAGTGACATACAAACTGTGTTCACTCTGGCTACTGCGGAGCGGTACCTCCTAGCCCGGCTCAGGTCACATCCAGACTTGCCGGCTAGGTCACAAACACTGTTTGATGCTTGGTGGATACCAAGGTG
This sequence comes from Amanita jacksonii TRTC168611, assembly GCA_000497225.1. NCBI lineage: Eukaryota > Fungi > Basidiomycota > Agaricomycetes > Agaricales > Amanitaceae > Amanita > Amanita jacksonii. Next base: position 190,541 of record AYNK01004792.1, on the reverse strand, counting down.
GGGAAAGCCAGGAAAAGAAGGGGAAATCTTCGTTTTCTCAAATGGAAGCTTCGTGTGCTGGGGTCTGCAGGAAGAAGATGCCAAAGCATTTGCGGAGCAAGTTATCAATTTTATACCAGGTGTGGGAGTGTCACCATTAAAGGAGGCTGAGACGGAAGAACTGGAATTTGTGATTGATCCCATCGAGTAAGGAGTTACGCTTTGATTGTGCTTCCGTGATTATAATTCAACCAGATTCTTAGAAAAACGAGGATACAAGGAGATTTGATAATCCTAGGGCAGAAACCAGAGTTAACGACACTAACTCTACCACCGAACCTACCCCCAATGGTCTTTCCCTCAGAAACGCTTTTCTCTCGGTATGCTTACTCACAAGCACTATCGCGGTCGACAGCACTGTCAGCACTAGAGGTGTCACTTGATGATTACCTCACTTCGATGTCACTACTTCCTCACAGGCTTGAGCAAACGGGCAAGCCGGGAATGGGGCGAAAAGCCCTAATAAAGAAGCTGGGGGAGCTGATGAAGTTTAGGCAGGGGCTCAATTTGAACCGCGAAAACTTCAGCGATGTGCCCGATTTCTACTGGGCTGAACCTGAGCTCGAGCGTAATAATTCCTCCCAATTTTGTTCCTGAGAAGCTTCCTTACTTTGGCTCCCCTCCCCAGGCCATTTCAAAACATTGAGCGATGCGCTAGAAGTCAGGCAGCGGACAAATTCTGTAAATGCCAAGATAACCTATGCAGCAGAGGTCCAGTCTGTCTTGAGGCAGCTGCTGACAGAGGTTGGTTACCCTATCTAATCGGTTGAAATGGCTCTGAATTGGGCTGGCAGTCTTCATCACATTCTATGGAACTTGTTATTATCGCACTCATTGCCGTAGAGGTGATCATTGTGGGTATTCATATAAATTCTGGGTATTATTTGGCCACTTAAATTATTTAGGCGCTCATCCGGGACGGACCAGAATTATGGGAAATGTTGACGGGCAAGGAAGAACACAAGGATGTAAAGTCATGACTAGCTACAGAGGATACCTTTGTAGTTGTTTGAAACACAAGCAATAGAGCATGGTAATGACAAACAAGTGACGCCAACGGCAGTCTAAACTGTGATAGTATGCTAGTATGACGTCCCCACGGAACAACCGTTCTCATCTTAATCTGCGATGGCCACAGATCCCTCCTGAGCCCTTTCCGCCTGTACCGCCTCCCCAGCCCCATGCAAGCGCCTCCGATCCGTGGAACATTGCCCCAGTGCCACCGAGACCTAGAGTACACTCCTCAGTGCACTTGCAACGCCTTCCTCCAACCCACTCCCCCTCTTCCAGCGCCCTGTTATCTTTTCCCGAGCCAGAGCTTTACCGCTCTGTTTCTGATAATGTCAAACCTGGCTCATCCTCTTACCATGGCCTAGGGGGGGCAGACCTGCATAGAGGTATCTCTGTGTCGTCTTCCACCTCTTCATTTTACCGTGGCGAGGACGATTACATTGTCGAAGATGTGTGTGTCCCCTAAGAACCTTCCATCGACACCTGCCTGATATTCTGATATGCTATAGCTATACCTCAGAGACGGCAGCCTCGAGAACCTAATTGATGACATCAACCGCATATCGTGAGAATGTTTCTGCATTCGCTGCGCATAATAATAATTCTTTGTTGGAGGCTTGACGCAGACGAGGCAGTGAGGCGGTTCCAGAAGGGAGAGCTGCGTGATTCTGAGCAGGAATGGCACAAAATGATACCTATGGGAGCTGTTGAGGCACTTGGCAAGCAAGAAGTGCAAAGACAATCAATCATTTTCGAAGTCATCAAGGGAGAACGAGATTATGTCGCTGACCTACGCACCGTTCAGGACGTATGTTTCCAGTATCTGCTCACTCTCCCCCCCACCCCATAACCCACGTTAGAACAGGTACTCATCAAGGGGTTGACAAATGCATCAGACCCAATCATTAATCCATCTCGGCTCTCGCATTTTGTTAGGGACGTCTTTGCAAACTGGGACGATATTCTGCGCCACCATGAGAGGATCCTTTCCGCTTTGTTTCAGCGCCAGAAAAACATGCACCCTCTCATCCAGAGCGTATCGGACATAATCCTGGATAGTAAGATATTTCATTTTGAGGCGGCTATCATATCTCACCACTAATATTGACTCTCAGCTGTGCTCAAGTCCGACTTTCGCTCCGCATACGAAGATTATATTAAGCACTACCCTATTTCTGAATCAATTCATCGTAAGGAACTCAAGAGTAATCCACGATACAAGAACTTCCTTGACTCAGTATCCGATGATCCCCGCATAAGAAAGCGCGATCTCATCACTTTCCTTTCGCGTCCAGTGACCCGATTGCCCCGCCTGAGCCTCTTATTGGAACAGATTTTGAAATTCACCGACAAAGATTCTAATCATGAAGACCTAGAATTACTGCCAACTATTTTAAGCATTCTCAATAACTTTCTTAAGAGCACTCAGCCAGGTATCGAGGCTGCTGAGAGTAAAGCGAAGCTCTGGGAGCTATGCGAGCACTTGGAATACCAAAAAGGAGAGATCATAGTACGTGGCCCATTGTTATCACATCATGAACGTTCTGAAACTTAAATCAAAGGATATGAACTTGGACAACGAAAGCAGGACATTAGTCTACTCCGGACCCGTCGTCAGGCGTGTCCGAGGGGAAACTGGTTTCTCCACCTTGATCGATTTGACCGCAACGCTTCTTGATAATTACTGTAGGACCGTTTTCCCGTGGCTCGGATTGTTTACGACTCCATCTCTTTAGTTATTCTAACGCGCGACGTTAGGCGACCAAATGGTGCAACGAAGAAGCAACTTATGTCTCGGGTACGTATGCCTTTTTTTTTCAGTGTAAGGAATTTGCCATGTCTCAGCTTTTCATCAGCCAATCCCTCTTTCACACCTTCAATACGGCTCATTTGATGGGGCTCCGGAAAGCCGCAGGGAAAAATCAGAAGACGGTGGTATATTGGAGTCGCTGAGATATCAATCCGTCGAAATTTATCCCTTTACCATTTTCCACGCGTCAAGTCCATTGCAGCGACGGTATATTCTCCTAGTCACAAGTGTGGCATTGAGGAGACGTTGGAAATCCGTACTCGATGAGGCAGTTGGACTGTATAAAGCTACACAGGAGGCCAGCATGGTTGGTCTTGATTTGCTGCAAAAAAAAAAGATTACTAAGTGATCGCTAAGTGGTACGATCCTCGGACCTTGACCGATGATTTCTTCCGATCTTCCAGCGCGAGAGCTTATACTACTAACTTTACTGGCCAAGCGCTTACTGCTACTCCGTTTAGTGAGTGGTCACGCCATGCCATTCTATCTAGTTGACCTGATGTCGTAGCAAGTGGAGGTCGCAAGTTCGTCGCTGTGGGCTGCCAAACAGGAATATACGCATCAACATGGGGCACTGAAAGTAGGATAAAAACTTAATGCTTGAAATTTTATTCATACATCATGTCAGACTTCAAACGAGCCCTTAATCTGCAGAACCCGGTGCAACTTGCCTCTGCACAAGAACTTGGCGAGAAGGAATTCCATAGGTTGGTCGTACAAAACGACCATACAGTGTCAGCATATTCGCTAGATATTCTTGCCCGGATCGCTCTAGGACAAGCGCAATCATCAACTCTTGAGGCTACAATGGAACGCGTAGCAGGCAGTGAATCAAATGTCCTTTTCTTTAAGATGGCAGAAATTGGGCAGCGCCTCTTATGTATGCTCATGGAGGCACATACTCCCATGTTCGACTGACGATCTATTGTCAGTAATGTATGCCTCCAAGCGATTATTGCAAGTTAGCCCATCAATCCACGTCTTGGAAGCAATTGATGTCTCTGGTGCGATCGCAAGGCGTAGTCGCACACCCACAACCTTTCGTCCCTTTGGAGAGGTATGTATAGAGTGCAATAATCCACACACGGAAATGACTAAAGGCCATTCCTAGTCTGGCTACGTACCGAAAGATGCTACAGATATTCGCCCATTGACAAGGACCATAGGGATTGTCACCCGTGATGGAATAGTCATAGCAGACCCTACCAAGTAGGCACTCTTATGCTGTCGCAGGGCTGACGACTGAGTGCACGCTATTGGGCAGCTTCGCAACATCTAGTGTTTCCGTGGTGCCAGATCTCCATTCCGGCAGTGACCCTGCCATCAGCCTGCTGAAAGACCGTGTGGCAGGTGCGAAACCCCTGGGTTTTATACGTGTTACGCCGGACGAATTGATGGTTGTTTATGATAGTAAGTTAAAAGTTCCTCCCAGTGTGCACCCTGTTTGATCATAGTAACAGCCCTCGGGTGTTACATGACGAAGTACGGTGTGCCGACTCGCTCTGCTGCCCATATCAAGTGGGAGACTCAGGCGCAGTCGTATGCATACCGTAGTAATCATATTCTTCTGTTTTCTGCTCAATTCATCGAGATTCGCGATATGCGGAATGGGCGTATTGTCCAGGTCATCGAGGGAATCAACATTAGGTTGCTGTACTTCAATGAAACTGTAGGCAATCGAGATCCAATCATTGTTGGCATGAAAGGGAAGAAAGACGATAGAAGTGGTGCTAGTGACCGGATCGTAGAGCTTGCAGAGACGGTGGAACTGAACCCAGTTTCGCCCATCAAGCCGTCCACTCCTGTCGCTGCGCCAGTGCTTTGGGATGAATGGGACATGTGAACGTTATGTTTGTAAAGTACATTGGGCTTTCATTACTCTATAGCTGGGCATGTATTTTAAGATATTGAATAATCTATGCTGTACAACAAAACCACGTGTACACAAGTCTGAAAAGTAAAACTTCTCGCTGCCTTAAATCTATTCATCCTCAGGGGTTGACTCTGTGGTATATACGAAAGCGGTATGGTCATCGCTGCCACTGACAACAACCGATCCGCTCAAACCTAAAGAAGTACTGAGCACGGGAGCTGAGTGGCCTTGATGTTCTCGCACAATACTTCCAGTGCGGGCGTCCCATGTTCGCAATGTACCATCGGCACAGCTAGAAACAACAAGGTATGATTTTGGTGGAGGATGGACGAGAAGGTTTGTGATCGCGTCCTTTATGAAATAATACGTATAAGCATACGACGATTATGTCAAGGGGCCAGGATTACCTCGTGATGAAGTGTCGTTCGGAGTTTGTTAGTACTCAGATCCCAAACACATATTCTTCCATCTGTTCCCCCTGTGATGGCAAAGCCTGGGCCTGTGCCCGTGCCAAGAAGATCCGCAAAGACGACCGCTTCAACGCTCTCGCCCTCTTTATGTCCGCCGAGGGCAGCCACGACTTCGCCCCTGCTAAGACTGATGACACGGACACTCCCAGCCGCACCGCCTACGACAGCGAGCGTTGAAGATTGATTGACGGCCAAGGATGTGATGCCGTCCAAATTGAACCTCCCATCGTCTGGAGTAAGCTTAGCGGTTGGCGTAGGCGTGCGGGGGTCCCATATTATGAATGTATTATCCGCGCAAGCAGACACTATCTTTTTACCTATACAAATCGTTAGAATATGATCTGAATCTCCTAAAGATCAAATAGAGATACCGTCAGGTGTGAACTCGCCGCAGTTGACGGCTCCTGCGTGGCCCGCGAATACTTGCATCGTGTTGCCCGAAGGTACTATGGAAACAATTTCAACTCACATCCCCCCCCGACGGCGATTGTAGAATTGACGTACGTTGCCAAAGCCATAGGGTGGAATCATTCGATCCCGCTAGTAGAACTGGGCCCCTTGGATGCCAACGGAGAAACTACCCATATCTCAGTCGACAGCTGGAGCAAGATGTACGGAGAATGGCAATCACCATGACTTCATCAGGGCCCTGGAGTTCCGTCAAGAACTCCCAGATTCTGTAATTTTCTCTGCCCACTCTCTTCCACAGCCTGACTTTGCCATCCATCCCTCCGGTAGCAATCATCTCACCATCGGAGCTCCAGGCGATGCTAGTAACACTGTCCGTATGCCCAGTGAGTTTTTCGATTATTTCGCCATCCGTTATGTCCCAGATATAGCCGACATCATCTTCGCCACCGGTAGCCGCGAGAGGCTCAGTAGGATGACAGGCAACACAGAACACCGATCCACCGTGAGATTGGAAATCTTGAACCGAGTTGTTTTCTGCTTTCGGGCGCGAGGAGCCTGAGGTCGGCTCTTCACCTTCGTCTTCATCTGCTTCATCCATTGGATGATCACCGTCGTCCCCTACCTCAACAGATACATCCTCTTGATCAATGAATTGTTCACCTTCATCCTCTTCAACCTCAATGTGGTCATCATGTCTGTCTGCCATCGCGGTTAGGATAATACTCGGAAGAGTTTGATGACGCAGGGTCTCTCGTTATTTATGTTGACTGACCAAGCCACGACTGATAAGATGGTGTTAGTAATAGCCCTCGCCACGTGTCACAGACACGGTACTCAAAGTTGTGGACATTGCACCTGAGATTGAAAGCATTAAGAAGGGTTTAGGCTTTTAGCATCGCTGGATGTTTTTTAGTAAATGAACATCATATGCGCGTCTGCTGACAAACTGTGTTCTGTACTAAGCACTGGGAATCTCCACGTCACCCTTATTACCTACTACCACACAAACCACCATCCACACCCTCAACTCGTTATGAGGTTACTTTCCATCCTTTCTCTCGTCTTCGTCACAGCCGTCTCCGCTTCGAATGTCGTAGAGCTCGACCCGTCCAACTTTGATTCCGTCATTGGAAAGGGAAAGCCAGCGCTGGTCGAATTGTAAGTTTGCATTCGGCTTCGGTTCGTTCCCGGGAAATCGAACTGACGTGTGACTAGTTATGCTCCCTGGTGGTATGTGCCTTATTACTTGCTCAGAAACAGTAGACATTCAACCTTCCCGTCGTCTCCGACAGTGGCCACTGCAAGGCAAGTAATCCATTTCACATCCCTTTAGTCTTTACTTGACCTGTCCCTTAGAATTTGGCTCCCATATACGAAGAACTTGCAAACGCCTTTGCTCATGCAAAAGACAAAGTGATCATTGCTAAAGTTGATGCTGATGGGAAGGGCAAGCCTCTTGGAAAGAAATATGACGTATCCGGATTCCCAAGTGTGTGCTTCGCCCGCAGACCCAGGGCTTGACTAAACAACAACTTTCTTGCAGCTCTTAAGTGGTTCAGTGCCGATGGAAAGGATGGGCCGGAACCGTATGAGTCTGGGCGCGAGTTGGACGATCTTGTAGCCTTGTTGGTCCTCCATTGATGACCCTCCAACCATGGCCTAACGTTATCCAAAGTGTCACTGCGAAATCAGGGGTGAAGTCTAATGTTAAGCCCCCTCCATCCGATGAATTCTTGGTCCTGGACTACAAAAACTTTGATGAAGTTGTACATGTCAGTATCTCACCTTTTCTACCTGATGATAATTGAGTTCATGCATGTGTATAAATATCCAGGACGAGACCAAGAATGTTCTTGTTACGTTCACTGTGGGTAGTCTTATTTGAAGAATGGCAGGATGCTAAGCTTGTCACTCAGGCTCCTTGGTGCGGCCACTGCAAGCATTTGAAGCCTATATATAACGAAGGTGACATAAAGCCTGCTCTATCCAAGGACTAGCAAGCTAATCGACGTTACAGTCGCCAAGATATTCAAGAATGAGAAAAACGTGGGTTCATTTGACAATGTCTGTACTGTACTGAGCCCAGGATAGTGCATCGTAGCCAACATTGATGCCGATGACGAAAAGAACAAGGCGACTGTAGCACGGTATGATATTAAGGGTTTCCCTACTATCAAGTTCTTCCCTGCGGGCTCGAAGCAAAAACAACCTTTTGATTATGGAGCCGGACGTTACGAGGCTGGTTTCGTTGCATTCCTAAATGAGAAATGTGGTACCAAACGTGCGGTCGGCGGAGGATTGAATGATGAAGTGAGTAATGCAAATTTTCTGATTTGCTCTTGATCGTCCCTTACATACCCAGGCCGGTCGACTCGCTGAGTTTGATGTTCTTGCACAGAAATTCTTTGCTGCTGCCTCTGGAGTAAAGAAGACTGTGTATGAAGAAGCGATTGCCTTGGCAGGGAAGGCTGGTGCTGATGCTAGGTATTACCTGAAAGTCATGGAGAAGATCATCAGTGGATCTGTCGAGTACCTTGATAAGGAGACGAAGCGGTGTGTTCTTTTCCGACGTCTTCGCAAACGGGATTGATAAGCACCATATATTTGGTGATACAGGCTTGAATCCATCTTGAAGAAGCGGACCTTGTCGGATGCCAAACTTGATGAGTTTAAAATTAGGTTCAACATACTTCAAGCATTCGCGCAGCCAAGTGAGGAGGAAAAGGTTGGACGTGCTGAATCTGAGCTATAATGTTGGATAATTATCACTAAGCGTTACCCCGGGTGGACAATATACTATGAACTCTGAATTGCCTCATGCCTGCCATGAGGAAGATATCTTAGGATCCGTGATCACACGATGTGGTACACTGATCGATCAAGTGCGATGATTACCTACATGGCGCTCACAGCGGTTACATATGTATACCGACCCCAACAACCTTCTACCCCATGTCTCTAATTGACTGCTAGCAGCCACCCAAGTACTTCCCCTCCTATATTCGTCCTCCCCTCCCCCCAAAAAAACAAGATGCAAAACTTGCCTGTTGTTCCCAACTTTCTTCGTAAAATAGGCGCATATCGCTACCGCGCCGCCAGAAACGGATGGAAACATATCCATCTCAACAAAGACGACGACCGAAAGTGTCCCGCACAAGTTCGCATCATAACATGGAATATCAGCTTTGATATGATAGGACCTGTTCCGCGCCTTGAGGCTGCTCTTCGCTATTTGGAGACGGATATATTAGAATGCCAAAGAGGCGAGGCGCCAGAGCCTTGCTGTATTTTATTTCAAGAACTTAACGCCGCGGTGTTTTCTCACCTGCTTGAGAACCCGTGGATTCGAGATCATTTTGTCATCACACCAAATTCCACCGACAAGTGGCCTAAGGAGGCTACGTACGGCAATGTTACTTTGGTCTCGCGGTCGATTCCCATCGTTGACTGCGCCATCGTACATTTTGGTTCAAGTGTATATCAACGCACGGGGGTTATTGTCGACATTCGGCTTAAAAATCCGTCAAAAGAGCCGATCGACGATGAAGATTACCCGACGTTCGTACTGCGCATCATAAATACTCACCTAGAATCTCTGCAAAATGGATTAATCGCACGACGGATGCAGCTTGAATTACTATCAAAAATGCTGCCTGCGGGAGGCGAGAGGCAAGGGGGCCTCATCGCAGGAGATATGAACCCCATTGGACCGAACGATCATGAATACCCCGGGGAGCTTGGCCTGGAAGACGCATGGCAGCACCCAGAAGATTCCAAGGACGGCCACACGTGGGGTTACCAAGGGGCATCGCAGTATCCTGCTGCAAGGCTGGATAAGGTGTTGTACCTGCCCCTCAAGTGTTACAAGGTGGACGAGCCAAAACGTGTCGGAGTAGGACTTTCCGTGAAGGACCCCACATCCGGAAAGGACATGCCACTGTTCGTTAGTGACCACTATGGACTTGATACGAAATTACGGATGACACGCTAAGTTTTTGATGTACATCAAGGAATTCATTTAATCTGTATGTCATTGGGAACTTATTCGGCAGATCCTCACTCCACGTGGCTCTGAGTAGTGGCACGGCATGTTTTCTTAACCCTGCAGCTGAGACAGAGTTGAACACGTTGTTCTGCCTCATATCATCGGGGTCATCAATCAAGCAATTCCTTTGGCCAATGATATGTAATTTCCCACGAATCTGATGCACTGTGACAGCTGGGGTAGCTTGGGAAAGCTATGAGGCTCGCGCTGGTGAATGAAGATAAAATTTGTTGGCACTCCATAGACCCGCGGGATGGTAAGTAATTAAGAAGTATAGAGATGGAGGGGGAGGGCCAATGTTAACGGAACAGAGAGGTGAGAAAATCGGTCGGTTGTTAGGTATTTACGTAAACAACGATGTGAAAAGCCGCAGCATATATAATCCAATCTCCCTCGCACGACTTTTTTCCCTACGCACGCTTCCAACGCTCCTGCTATACCCCCCATCATGCGCTCCTTCTTTTGTGTTGCCACCGCACTTCTCGCTACTGCTGGTGCCTATGCACAGACTAATCCCTTCTCTATCATCACTCCGTGGGTTCTATTGTTTACCGAAATCCCATGTTCGAATTTATTTACACTAGTTTATAGGTCCAATGCAGTCGTCTGCCAACCACTTCTCATTACCTGGGGTGGTGGTATGAGTATGTCTTTTTTCCTCTCTTCTTGCTTATACAGAGCTGACGGTCAAGGGAAGGTCCTTACTTCTTGGTTCGTCTTCTCCCTCTGTTTTTGGAGTTTTTTGACATTAGTTGAAACGCATTTCCTTTTTAGAGGCGAGTGTTATCTTTAGTGCGATTAGCGGTCCTAAACTTACCATATTAATAGTGTTCTTCCTGGCGCCGACCCCAACGGTCAAGCTCTGGAAAGCCTGGGAACATTCAATGGCACTTCCTTCACATGGACGGTCAATGTTGCTGCCGGTAATTAAGATAAAGAATCAATTGAATTTCTTTTCTCACTTCTTCACAGGAACCAGCATTGGTTTGACCATCCGCGATAGTTCTGGTCAAGTTGCACAATCCGCCGCATTTACCATCAACCCAGGCTGTGCGTTCTAGACCGTTTTTTTTTTTTCTGAGTGAATTTCCATTAACAGACCCTCTACTTCAGCGGATTCGAGTTGCGTTGGCAAGGCCGTCTCCGGTTCGGCGGGAACTGGTACACGATCTCTTTTCCTCTTTGACCCTTTTATTTCTAACCTTCTTGCACTTCAGCCACTTCTCCAGCACAAACTGGTTCCGGCTCCTCCCCGACAACTGGCACAAGCGGCACCTCAACCGGTGGCGCCGCCGGAAGTTCTTCAACCAAGGCTTCTACTGGCACAGGGTAATTGAATTCCCTTTCTGGGGACTGCAAGTTTATTGACATGCTTCCTAGAACAAGCGCCAGCTCCAGCGCCACCAGCACAAGCTCTACGAAGTCTAATGCTGCCTCCCCCGCTAACGTTGCCAAGGTTGGAACTTTTGGTATCGTTGGTGTCGCTTTGGCCGCCTTACTTGCGTAAAATGTATATTGGACCTGCGCTTTATGTCCTAACGCCAACTCTTCAATTAGTACACTCTTTTAGCTTATTTTCCACTTTATTTTCGCGATTGGATCTTCCTCATTACCCTTGGTCGTAGTAGAGGACTTAGGACCTATGAGACACAGAATTTTAGTTTTGTCCTCGTTTATACCCAGCCCATTTAATTTGACCCAGAACTGCAAACGACCGCACTTATGCAATCAACCAACTTAACCGAAGGAATTACAAGTTTCATTGACTCTTATGCGTTAGATCTAACCCAAACCTGAACGTGTCCGGCAAAGCAAGTAAATTCACCCCATCCAGCCGAATCTATAGTTACATGCCCTCCGCCTTGCAAAAAGCTGCGGAAAGTAGTACCAGCCCATTGCTGCGATGACGCATTTAGTAATCGAAATTGAAAGCGAGAGATGGACGGGACACACTTTTCCTACGTTCATGCGTAGTGTGTGAACGTGCTTATCAGATTCGCTAGACATCGTTTAAGTTGATGGTGAAGTCGGACATGAAACGTAGCCTTACTCTTCTCTGTTACTAAGTATAACGGCGCAGCCAGGACGCATGTCAGATCCTAACCGAACAAAGCCGATACAGTTCTTGTAAAGAAAGTAGTCGATGGTTGGGCCATAAGCGAAGTGTTTCCGGGCCTCGATTAAGAGCGCCAAGTTCCGTGCAATGTTTTCATTGTAGCATTCTGGGTTAGGGTACAAGTCACCATAGAACACACAGCTAGCGTCGGAATGTGAGGCAATAACCAAGAAAGAAGGTTGTGGCTACGAACGGATGGCCGTGACCCCGGAGCAGGATAAGGGCATAAGCCTGGATTTTGAAGTTATTTCCCACCTTCAGGGGGGGAAAAAGATCAGGAGATATTCACGAAGACATTGTGATGATTCAGCGCACCCAACTTTCCAATGATTGTCCCTCCACCTGAGAGATCGGTAAGAAGCAGCGGTAGATAAGGTGAAGTGGAAGGTACCGTGCTGGATCAAATTTAGACACAATGTATGTAACAGTTCGGGAAAGACGTACTCGTGATTATCAACGAAGGTCACCGCATCATTCGGCTTAAGCTTTACTAATGTTCCATTAAGAATCTGCGTCAGGTCGTACTCCGAGCGCCGTCGACTTGCGTTGTAGAGATTCATATGCAGCGGAACATCGAAGAAGGCTGCCTATGGGAAGCAAGGTAATCGAAACAAAATTCCAGGTACGAAAACGACATTAGCGCACCGCTCCACCGAAAGTCCGAACGTATGAAAGAATAGCTTTCGTGCTGCACAGAGGAGGGTAGGTAGCTTTAAACTACTAACCGAGCTATCACTCACTTTCCTGACCAATACTCGGCTGACGACGATTAATTACATCATTTCCTACAATAGTAAGTTCCATGTACCTACCTACTGCGAACAGCCTGCCGTTCCCGTTCTGCTGGCGAACATGTTTGAGCTACACGACGGGCCAGTTGATCGACTTGATGAATGAATTGGGTGCAACGTACGAATTTCAAAATGAACTCGTAGTCTACGTGCTTGATAGCGTCGAGCCGAAAGCCAGATGCGTGAGTTGACTATTTGGTTGTCATAAAACGCCTTCAACCTAGAGCTGCCGGGCTTACATTGACAATCCAAGAACCCCACTCAAGTAGATCTTGTTGCACGTCGGGATGTCGGTGATCGATCTATCTGATCGTCCAGAGAGCTTGACATATGAAAAGCCTTGAAACATACGTCTGCTCCCATTAGGTAGTCATAATTGCCAAGTTCGCGATCAACGCGGGTGGACCAGCCTTTATGCTCACGACCGAGAATTCGATAGATACCTTTTGTTCGTGTTCTGCGGTCCCAGTCTACTCCTGGCATTGTTTTAGGCTCTGAATCTTCGGGGCTAAAAGTATAGATCACCAGTGAAATGCTCCTGGTTCCATCTGAGCGTGCTATACTGATATTACTCAATTTTAGAATAGGCTTGACAGTAATCATTTCTTACTTTGCCATCTCTCCCACGAAAGTCAAATGCAGTCCAACCCTCGTAAATATTTTACAGCCGATCTGCTGTCCTTTTATGGAACCTTACCTCGACTTCGCGGGCCGGCCCAACTTCTTTTAATCGATTGTTAGGGTCAACAGGGATGGCTTGAAAGCTTTCCGTTCTATCGGCGCCAATCTTATGCTTCGCAGGCAGAGCTCTGGTTGTCAGCCCATTTCGGGATAATGCGAAACAACCTACGTTCAGAACTGCATCGACAATAATGTCAATGCCAACTTGTTGGGCAGTCTGGCATGCCTGTAGAAGCTCTTGTTTTGTTCCCCATCGGGTACGAATGGTTCCCTTCTGGTTGAATTCTCCCAGGTCCCACTGTCAGAATGTTTAGAACAGAATGAATAGATTGGGAGAATAGGCTCCATACCAAGTCATAAGCATCGTAACCTCGCCCTTCCTAATGAGTGATGTTATGCGCCAGGATGATAATACGCTTAGTGAACTGACCACCGATTTGGCCTTGTTAGAGGGTGGGATCCATACTTGCGTAAAACCCATCTTCGCTAATTCAGGGAGCTCAGATTCGAGGTGTTTCCACCAGCTCATATTATTATGAAGAGTATTCCAGGTGAAGAATTGTAACTGGTTGGTCAACCACTCTATAGATTGTTGTCCTTGTGGAAAGAGAAGACCTACCATCAGTGGATTGTCCGCATGATCATCAGGACCCAGACGCATCTGCGGTAAGGCGGGTAGGGGACGTTGAAATAACTTGGCTATCAGAGAGAACATGGTCAGAGAGATGGGTGGAATGCCCCCTTCGAGCAGTAGCTATATGCAGCACCGCTCGAGATTATCGGCATTGAGAGGGTGTCACACAAGAACTTTGTTAGTACATTGAATCAATCATTGTCATTGACGACAATTGCCTGTTGCGGCAAATGCCGAGTCCTATAAACAGTTGCCAATTCTGTGTTTTCTCCTCCTTCATTGCTTCCATCTCGGCTCTATTCTCGTCTAGTTGGCGTGTTGCTCTTCCATGAGACGCGATTGTTGATGCCTAAAAACATAGAGATGGTTGAGAATAACAGCCTCCTTAATCGCTCCAATCACGCTATTCCCACGTCGTGAGGAGTTTCATGCAGACGGCAACATGTCATTCCTACGTTGTTATGTACACCGGTATACAATACATAGCGGTATATAGATGATGCCAGCTACATATAATACCACTATCCAAAAAAGTCATCCTCCAAAGTCATCATCTCAGCCGGCTCTTTGACATGATCCTACTCATGACACTACCTGAGCGACTGGGAATACCACTTTCTTTGACTGGTGACAAGGTTGTGGGTATATTAAGTCCAATGCCAATATCGTTGCCCTATGCTAGGTGTAAGGAGCCAAGCACAAAGAGCTCGCCATTACACTCACCATGAATGCAAAGGTAGGTTCAGCAGGATTCGAAAAAATGTTGATTTTCCGCTTTTTCTTCATGGGAGCCTGCTCCACTGTCGAATTGCCCTCATCACTGGAAGCACCCCCATTATTCTTCGAGCCGTTATGTGCTTCTGTGCTTTCTTCCTTTCGTTGTCGCCGCCGACCTTTTTGTTGTGTGTCCTTTTTAGCCGGAACTGGCCTATTTTTGGGTATCTCCACATCATCGCCATCGCTTGCGGGCGGTTTGCGCCGTCGTTTTGGCTTGAGAACGGTGCGTGGACTTGGGTTTGCGTCTTTCTCAGCATCATCTTCCGTCACCGAGTCCTCGATAACGGCTCTGGCCTTGCCCTTGCCTTTCTTTGTCGGCTTAGCAGGTTTATTGTGCTCCTCTGTGGGTTTCTTTGGGGTATCCCGCTCTTCCAGTCCGCCTCCAACTTCCTCAACTTCAGAAACCGGACTTAATTTACTCTTCTTTTCCCCTGCTGTGGCTTTGCGGGGTAACTCGGAAGACTCGGAAATACTGATAACATCATCTACATCGGTCTGTTTTCCTCTGTTACTCCGAGGGGGAGAGCGTGAGCGTTTGGTCGGTTGAGTTTTGTTATTGGTTGGAGACCGGAGTGTCATGGACCTGTCGTCGATTCTGGTTCCCTGCAAGGAATTTCAGACTAAACTCCAAAAAAAGAAAAGCCTCCTACACTAAATGCTGCGTTTGGCAGTGCGTCCTTTAACTCTCCTTCGAGCTGCCTGATGCGCTTCAGAGCTTCGGCCAGAGCATCATCCGCCTTTTCCCTCTGCAATCTCTGGTCCTCTGCTTCAACCTGAAGAGCGATCAGTATATTTGTAACATATACATAACCCCCATCATACCTGCCATTGAGCCATAAGTTCTTTCGCCTTCTCATCTCTCTTAGAAATTTTCTCCGATTCCTTCTCTCTTTCTGCACTTTGCTTGTCCAATCGGTCCTGTAAGGTAGAAACCTTCGCCTCCAGCAACATCTTCTGCTTTCGAAGTGTTTCCAACTCGCCATTTCCTTTCGTCTCCAGGTTTTGCCATTTCTCGAGCTGGCGTTGAAGATCAACGTTGGTTCGCTTCAGCTCATCATTGGTCCGTTCGAGCTCTGTGATTCTCGCTTGAGCACCTTCGAACTGTAATGACGCTCGCTCGAGCTTAATGATGTTGGAGTCTGCCAAAGTCTGTAGAGTGACGTGTTCTTGACGAAGTTGTGATAGCTTATCCTTGGTTGAACTATGGAATCAATCTGAGGTCACCGCCACTCAATCAGTGAAGTTGCTCACCTGAAGTTGTTCACTTTCCCTTTCCAACCGAGAAAGTTCCGCAGCCTTGGCTTTACGCTCTGCCACAAGGATGGATAGATTTCGGCGAAATTTGGCCACTGTCCCTTCGTAATGAGCAACAAGCCATCGCCTCTCGTCTTCTAGATCGACCACTTTATCTTCCAACTCGGTCTCCCTGATTTGGAACATGGCAATTCGGGCATCCCTATGCAACCTTTGGACTTTTTCACGTCTCCTAGACTCCTCCTCTTGTAAAATCTTTGTCTTCATGGTCTCCAGGTCTGCAATGGTCCGAAGGTGTGCAAGACGGTGGCAAGAGACAAGTGTATCGCAGCCCTCACGCCATTCCTTCCGTTCAGTCTGGAGCTGCTTCTGAGTATCGGAAACCAGCTCCTTGGCGCGGTGTTGTTCGAGGTTTAACTGGTCGGTGAGCCTTTTGTTTGTCTGTTCTAAAATTCGATTCCGCTTCACAAGGTCATCTATCTGTGTTTGGTTTGAAGTCTCTAGAGAGGGTCTGACGGTAGGTGTATTGCCTCTGCGAAACATGGATGTTAATCCCGGTGACTGTGCCATTGCCTACCGCCTTGTCCTAAAGAGTGCCTATCGTCCGTCTGCGAAGTTGGAGCACAACAACGTCAAACAATGTTTGGCGACTATACGACCATGATGTCCAATGTCGTACCCCTCGCAAATGTTGATCTTGAAGGGAAATGCCCAACGGGGTCCGATCCTGCTCGCAACACTACCACCGAAGCTGTGGGCAGTTGCCTCTACTCTGGCCTTCAAGATAATTGGATGCCACCTGAAGGTAGGAAGCGATCCACCGCATGGTTGGTCCGTGCAGACTTGGAAAACAGTCGCGTTGGTGAGCGCGAGGTTATCGAAGTGAATGGCAAACCTATCGAGCGAGAATGTGTCATTGTCATTTATAAGACTATCGGTGAGCGGCTTGGATCAATGCTATTCACTTGGACGAGAATGGCCCAGATGACCTTTGTGAGTGTCCATCCATAGGCATTGTCCTTGGCGTACCATATGTATATTTGCAATGGTTCGATGGTAAGTATTATACAGGAAAAGGTTCATGTCACTTTGTTTAATTTTGGTGATATGCATAAGTCGATGACCAGAGTACTGCCAAAGCACATTAAAGAAAGCTCGAGAGCTTAGCATGCCATAGGGAACACCAGCGTTCATGTCGAGGGAGGGGGGGAAGCACGACACCGTCGGACGTGTTTCAGGACAAACGGTAAGGGACTCACTCGGTGTATGTCAGAATTCAGAAGGGCTCATGACATTTGCTGCTGCCAATGCGTTGAATCGGCACATACGCAAGCAACAAAGAACACTATCGTAGCGCAGGTGCTTGTGTATTGGGGCTATGGATTGTGCTTCGGAGACGGGTGGTATGACACACATGGATTCAAATTATTATGGTCTCAGTGTTATGGCAATAGACAGGAAAGCTCTGTACACTGAGACGTTTGTCACTGGCAGTGGGAATAAATAAGACTGAAGGTGTGAATGTGAGGCGTTTCTTGATTGAATTGAGATAACACGTTGCAGATCTGTTCCCACCAGATAATGACCGACTTTTGGAGAGAAGTTACTATGATAGTATGTACACTACTCCCCTCATTGGCAAAGATCTAACTGTTGTAAGAGACCGGGGTAAGGCTCGCCGTTGAGAAATATTTTTGTAGCCGGTCTTACAGCGCACTACCACAAGTCCAAGTGGTGACGCCACCGTGCGGGAACGTTGTGATCACAAGGAAGAGAAGGTCTGTCGGAACCTAGCGAGATGAAAGATGACGCAGGCGGCAATCTCTTGTACAAAGATGAGATGACTTTTTGGGATACTGTACTTTCAAATACAGAGGCAGAGAAAGACGGGACCCCGGATAAGGCCATTCAAACTCCGCGGAACATTGTGTTGTCACCCGTCGCAACAAGAAACAGACACAAAAGAAAATACAAAAAGCATAGAGATGTGGAATGAAAAATAAGTTGATGTAGTTGAGCATTAGATTTTGCACAAGGTGGGGAATGAAGGAGGACATTTGTCGAGGTGTCCGGGGTAGGGACATAAGAGGAGGAAGTATTCCCGCGAGCTGGATTTGTATCCGACTAAGGCTCAAGTTCTGTTGCTTGTGCAAGTCTTCCCTGTCCTGTCCTCCGCGACTTTCTGCTGTAATACCAGCATCTCTCTTCATCCTGTAAATCTCCTTTTTCTTTTTAAATCTCATACAAAGGGCCCTCTTGCCACCCGTAGTAATCGCAAATTCCCCCCAACAACACTATCTCTGGTGTCTGGACTGCTTTCTTTACCTTTATTTCAAGTCTTTCTTTTCTTTCCCGTTTTTACCGATGGCCTCCACTCGACAGTCCAGGCAAACAAGGAGGGGACCCCCCGACGCCGCTAGGTATGCCTCTCGTTGCTACCACTCCTTGATATGTTCATACTGGGTGGCAGGCGAGGCACCGCATGGGGAGCTGGTGCTCGTGCTTCACCGACCTTCTCGTCCACCAATGCTACCCCTCGTACTTCCAATCCGGTCACCCCTGCTTCGCAAGGCGCATTTGTACCTCACGCTCAGACTAATGGATCCAGGCATGACCCTGCTCAAGATCGGAATTTGCAATCTCTCGCCGGTTTAACCGTATAGAAATTCGTCTTATACGACTTGTCCCATCGCTGAAGTTTTTTTTTAAATTTTTTATGCTTGTAGGGCACTACGGTCGTTCTCGTGACGAAAACAGCGCAGCGCTTCGAAGGTGCTATATCTTCAACGGGCGGGGAAGGGGACACAACTGGTGTGACCCTGAAGGATGTCAAAGAACTCACAAATCCAGGGGCGCCTCTCAAGGAGCACTTATTCATCGCTTCGACAAATATCGAAAATTGGACTTCTGGCCCAGCGAATTCAAGACCGTCTAATGGCGATAGTAAGCTCTCAGTCGGTACTTTTATCACCGCTCGTCGTAATGTATTGCCATTCAAGCTTTTCGAACGGATACGGATATCAGCCAAAAGAGGGGAGCAATCCGAGAACGAGAGCTACAAGCGTGGCAGCCCAATACTGACGCTCCAGGCCTACCGCTAGGGAGCGCTGACGATACTTTTGGTGTAACGAGCAACACGTCGTGGGATCAGTTTGCTGTGAACGAAAAGCTGTTCGGCGTGAAGACCAATTTTGATGAGAACGTGTATACGACCAAACTTGATCGCTCCGGTCCGGATTTCAGGGAAAGGGAGCGCGACGCACAGCGGATCGCCAATGAAATTCTTGGTGTACGTTTCTTCTCGCTATTTATGGGTAGACTGAATTTTTATAAATACCGGTGTCCCAGACAACAACGAATAATGTTCACGTACTGGAGGAGAGGGGCCACATCATTGATGACACAGATTCTAATGAAGAGGAAAAGTTTGTGTTTCAGTCCCCGCCTGAAGGCTGTGTTCATTGTACCTTTTAAATTAGGTATGGTGCCGTCGTACGAGGGTCAAACGCCTACATACCGCCACCTGCAAGGAAGCAAGCAGCTATGGCCTCCGCATCAGCTAATAACTCCACCAAGGTAGAAACTCCTAAAATTTCTGTCAATGGGCCAGATGGATCTCAAGTTCAGGCTCAGGCGTCAAAACCGTCAACGCCCACGCCCGTACCCACTTCGTCGTCCCCTTCACCGGGTCAGGCGCCTGCCCAGAACCCGTCTACCAATAAAGTACGATCTTTTTAACTACCTTTTTTTTTTTGTAAAAAACTGACCTGTCGCTAGCCTCCGGCAGACCCCTTACCTGCATTTCGCGACTTCGTGGTTAACGAGAAACAGCGTCTTACCCAAAAACGTCAAGCTTTGGTAAGAAATGAGATGGATAAAAAGATCTCAGAACTTGTCAAGTTCGGGCAGAGCTTCAAGGCTGGTGGCCCTCTTATCGATTTGGTCGGCTCGTCAATATAGCTCACTATCTTCCAACAGTTGAACAAACCTATTCCTGAAGATCTCGTTTCTATCCTGGCTAAAGACGAAGAGAAGCAGCGTGCCATTAGGGAAAAGGCTACTCTAGATGCACAATCTTCCACCGCTCGGAGTATTGGTGCCCCTTCTCCTGCTAGCGCTACAAGAGGAGTTCCGGTGAATGTCAAGCCAGATGCTTCGCGTAAGCTCGCTGCGGGAATAGTTGCGAAAGCTCCAGCTGCTGCACCCACTCAGGCATCTGTGAGTGCGCAAAAGGCAACTCCATCGACCAAATCCGGTGCGACAGAGACCGGCACTAAAAAGCCAACGATCAACATGTACATTCAACCTATTCCGCCCTTCAAAGGCTCCAAGGCACGGCAGCAAGGAAGTTCATCAAGTGCAACGAATGGCGCCGTGCCGAGCATTACCGGTGGAACAACTGGTACCAGTGGATCACCTGCTAATCCTCCTGCATCTCCCAATACCGCGCGTCTCAACGTAAATGCATCGTCATTCCGTCCAAATCCAAAGGCTAGTGCATTCACGCCGGTAAAATTACCCTTTCATGCCTTGAGGAGACTAACCGAGTTTACCTTAGGGGACAAATTCACCAAACGCAAGCAATTCCAATATTAGTCTAGCGTCTGGTTCTCCCAAGGTCAAGCCGGATTCGGTGAGGTTGCTAGACTCCGTGGAAGAAGTACTAATGTGCTGACATTCGGCAAGGTATCAACAACGCCCAACCTATTCTTTGGCAAGCAGATGAAGAAGGCAAGCTTTTCGCCGATAAAAGATGACTTCAACCCCTTCAAGCACGGCAAGATTACTGAGCCTGCGCAGACATGTACGTTAAAATAATCATGACATCTAGCAGGAGTTGACGTACGGCTATAGCTCATCTGTGGCCTTATTCTGGAAAGCGTTATACACAGATGTTACCTATGGCTCCGCACCCGCCTCAGCCTCACCCTACACACATGGTACCTCCTGGCCCGCCGCCCATGCCGCCACCATCTTACGAAGAAGACTCCGCCGCCCAAGCCGCTGCGAGAGGATATGTTTATGCTTATCCACCCTATGCTTATCCCGGTCAAGTATGCCATGCGTTGAGTTTCCTAGTCAAATTTGATTGACCAACATTCTTGTCTGATAGCCTATGATGCCTGGCATGGGACCCCCTGGACACCCAACCGCGTATTTGCCTGGGCCGTTTATGCAGCCAATGCCATATCCTCCAGGAATGCCACCTCCGGGTAATGCCTGTTGTATACCGGATGTCCGACCTATGATCTGACCTTGTTCTTGCACAGCCATGTATTCTCCTGCTCCTGCTATGGGCCAGATGCCACGTAAGTTCGGTCGCGCATAGCTTCCAATAGCGATTAAGAGCTTACCACTTAGCCCCCCAAGCCTATATGCAACCTCCCCCTGGCGCCTACCCACCACCGCCTAACGGCGCTGGTCCACGACCATCCATGCCCCCGACGCCTATTCCCACACACGCACATCCATACTATCATCAAAGTCCCCAAAGTACGACCCACTTGTATTGGTCCATTACTTAACTTACTGATTTTGTTCACACAGTGCAACACGCTGTCCCATATCCTATGATGATGCCTCCACCCCCAAGCGTTGCGCCACATCCCTACGAAGGTGGTCCTGCTCCCCCTGTGCAAATGGGTGGTCATGCATGACAAACTGTGGGTCCTTGATCTTTCCTGGGACGGGGCAGTCCTAGACAAGCGCCGGCGGTTGGCGCTTGTGCCATTCTTTGGTTTGGGTTTGCGATCCTATCACACGTTTCCCTTGTCGTCTCATGTTCTGCGGAGTCCGCCACAGCCCAGTTGAGATTGTATTGTCACTCCTACATGGCTATCTTACATTCGTGTTGTTGTGGGTTCTTGCAATGTGCATGCACGTCAGACGGAATACACTCTTATTTTGACACCCAAGCTACCAGTTTATCAAATTTCAAAAACGCTTGGGACTAATCAGCGAGGTAGTTATAGATATCAACGTAGCGACGCCATCTCTACTTTCTTCAACAGTCCCTTGAGGGTATTACTCGACCGATTGCAGTTACTCTGTAACCATTTCTCCATCTCTTGCCGCAGCTTCGCTAGTTCATTGCACAGAGGCAGTGAACCATCCGGTCTGACAAGGCAAGGGTTTAAGAGAACGTCAAACGCGCTGTGCCACAGATCAACCTGCCAATACCGTTTGAACGGCGTGCCTATCTTGTATCGTGGGACCGAGCCATCTGACGAAACTGCTATAGAGCTCGTCTGGATATACTTTCCAAACAGCATGCAGTAAATAATACCAGCCAGACCAAAGTAATCCGTCTGGTATGTCCATGGCTTGTTTTCGCGCACTTCGAAGCAGTCGCGCTCGTCGGTCTCCCACTCAGCCAAGTATTGCTGTCCATCGGGGAAAAGCCGCGTGTCAATCGCCCGCCCAAAATCGATGATACGCAGTCCCTTGTATGCCCAACCACCCTCCCCTGACGGTTGATAAAGGCTTGACCAAGCGGAGACACCGCCAGGTACGTCCTCAAGGCGTAAGAGGCAGTTATCGATTTTGAGGTCACCATGGATGAATCCTACGCTATGCATGGCCTCGACAACGCGTAGCAGCTCAATAGTAAAGAACATGACGAGGAGTTCGTCGAGGCACCCGCCTTGTTGTGAAACCCCGGTATCGGCGGCATTGTTGACCGTGTTAAGCAGTGTACCTTGCGGACAGAAATCGAGGACGAGGAAGGATTCATCTTTGAATGCGTAAAGGCCATGGGGAAGGATAACTGACCGCCGCGCGACGGGAGGCAAGGCCGTGTGTAGACGTCGGAGGATGTGATACTCCCACAGATTTCGAGGACGGACCACTTTGAGGGCCACGTAGGCAGAGGCTGACTCATCGTCATCGTCTTCGAAATCATCGTCATCGTCATCGTCGTCGTCCTCGGCACCAGTCGGGCGTACTCCCAGACCTCGAGCCTTGAATACAGATCCGAAGCCGCCCTCTCCGAGCTTCTCTGACACGCTGAATCGCTGGCCGTTCAGACTTAGAGAGAAATACGCGATCTCGGTGCCAGACTTGCGGCCCGATGCTTTTTTGGTAAACTTCTCGAGAGCATCTAGCGTGCCTAAATCTTGGTTACGGAGGTCATAGAAATGGGGGTCTGGATGGACGCGACATAGTAGAGTGGAGAGAATGGCAGGGTCAAAAGGATTGCATGGATTTGGCGGTTTAAACTTGGATGACAATGTTAAAGTATCTGCAAGACTGAGGCCACCTGGATATTCCTCTGCTTCATAGGCAGGTTCAGGCACCACGGCCCGTTTCCTGTGCAGGGAACTCTCTTGCTCTTCCTCCCGCCTGAGTTCCGCAGCTAGCTTTTCTGCGGCGCGTAATGCACTCAGCTCGCTGCGTTGCTGGTGGCCATTGAGTTCTCGCATGTCGAAATCGCCGCCCTCTTCCTCAGCGTCATCACAGTCATAGTCTTCATTATCCCTTAGGCGGCTGGGGGTCCCACCCCGAGTGTTCATGGTATATTCTATCGTACGTTCTGTAATTGGCGTCATGACGTTTATTTTCCCGAATCGACCACCAAGAGGGGGATTATCCGGATCCTGGTAGTGGTGGTGATGATGAGCGTCCTGAAACGATTCACCGTCATACTCATACTCTGAGTCTGTCTCCAGTACATGATTTTGTAAATGATGTCCAGCTGCGACCTGCACCTCAAGATCATCGGCTTCCTCGTCATCCTCGTCTTCATCATAATCCTCGACATATCGCACCGGGCCAGCTCGATGCTCTGGTATCTCTGCGAGGTCACTGAACGAAGACGAGGAGGAGGATGAGACTGCGGACGACGACCAACCGACACTGGGGGCCAATACTGTCCTTGGTTGGGCCTCTTTCAGTACAGGTCTGGGCTTGGCAAAGACGGAATTAGATGACTCTGGTGCATTCTCCTTGTCGCCCGGATCTATATACGGTCTGAACGTCGGCGTAATAGCAGGAGCGCTGGCTTTATTCTCCTCGCGGAGGGGAGTAAAGGTGGAAGTCTTTGGATCAGAGATAGTCCCAGGAGTAAAGGGAGTAAAGGGGTTTTCCTTCCCAAAGCTCGGCACTCGTGGGTCACTAGATACAGTATATGATTCAGAACTAGCTGATTGCGGTTGTTCTTGTTCAGGCGGGCGACTGAATACTTTAAAAGGTGTCCGAGCATTCTCACTTTCGGCAAGTGTCCGGAATGACTGGGGGTTCTTTGATGATGACACAGATTCTGAACCGGCCAGCGGAGAGTAAAGTGCGCCATGTGATTGAGCTCGTTCATGCGTCGGAAGCTTATGCTTTGGTTGAGGCCTGCCATGGTCGTCTGTGAAGACTTCGCGAAGCGGCGCAAGAGGCGGAGTTTGTCCACGGCCTGCGGGCGTGAATACTTTGGAGAAGACAGCTCCAGCCTCCGAGGGTGTCGCAGCAGAAGGGAATTGTGGAGAAATCGGAGAGCTACTTGGCTTGGAGCTAGAAGCCAACGGTGTTTCTTTTACAGACAGGATGGGCCGTGAATTGGTAGCCGCAGGCGTTTTAATCGCATCGGAATCGACGAAGGGCGTAAACTTGGAGTAAATTTCAGCTAGTATAGCAAAAATGCACTGCGGGCTGCCTTACCTTTCCAGAAGCAGGAGTGACACGGCTCACTTTCGCGTTTTCATCAACAAATGGCCGGAAGGCTGAAGAAGATGTATGCCAGTATGAAATAATCTCCTCGGTAGGAAGCCTATATGAAACTTACCTGGAGCAGGTGTCTTTGAATCTGGCGGCAGATCGTTCTCGTTGCGATGCTGGTTCTCGCTTCTGGTCGCAGCCGCGAATCGTGGCTGAGCAATCGGTGTAATGGGTTCGATCTTCTTAAGTGGGGCGTGCTTGCTGCCGGGGAGTCCCATGAGGCGTGTCTTATCAGGAGAGTTATACATTCCGAAGACGTCTGCTAGAGCTTCTTTCGTGTTTATTGTTACTGTTGGTTCTGCGCCGCCACCATATAAACTTTTCCTTCTGAAAGGAGCTCCAGTTCGCGTAGACTTCTGCATGTCGGTACTGACATCATCGCGTACCGTCGAGGTTGACAATGGCTGGGAGGAATTTGTGATCGGTAGCGGCGCCCAATTTTTTCCTAGCAAACCCATGGACCTCGCCCGAGCCTCCTGTATACTATACTCGCCGCTTTCCTCCGTGAAGAGAAGCGATAAATTGAAACGAAGTTTTTCGGGGCGCTTTCCTGGCGCTGGTGGGGCAAGCATGAGGGCATATCGCGATTGTGGTGTAGAGCTAAGGGAGGTGAGGGTGCCAGATGTAGCGCGTTGCAGTGTGCTGGAAGAAGTTGTCGCGGGAGCGGAGCTGGTTGGTGAAGGTTGTGATGAGCTAAATCGGCCTTGAAATTCGCGGTATCGACTTTTGAGCCTTTCGAGCGGTCGCGCACTTCTTTCAATCCCTTTGGAATAGATGGCATCGGCCTCCTTGCCTCTGACAATATTAAGCGGAAAGTACATGCAGTACGGTAGGCAACGTACTTTCCGTCCTTCTCAAGAAGATGGGCGTACTCCTCGTATAGCATGGAATAGCCTGTCCCGATGCCGCTGGACAACAACGAGGCGTATAAGGCAATGGCATCTGCGCGAGGAACTTGGCGTGAATAGAGCGACCATAATTTCAGGTATCTCAAATCCGTCTTGTACAGACCGTCTTCTTTGAACGTTCGGGTTGCTTCTTCCAGCAGTTGCTTGAGTCCTGACTTGGAATCCCTCTCACCGTACTGCTTCAGGGTCCATTCCACGAATTGATAGTAAACAGCAAGTGGATCGTCTTCTTCCTTGAGAGCTTTAGCGACCTTTGCTTTGTATCTCTGCCTTTCCCGCTCCCTTTCTTCACCAGATAAGCGCTGTGCCATATCCCCCTGTTGAGTTGGAACGCCCGCCACCGAATTTGCTTCTGTTTGTCGCTCGGGCGCGTCATGTCACAGCCCCACGTGATGCAACCGCCTATTTTAGCCGAAGCCCGGTTACTTTGATCACTTCGCTTTGACGATAATGCCTCCGCCAAGTTGCATTAAGAATGAAGAGGATCTGTTCTTTGTGCGAGTCAAAGCCGAAACGTCTGCAATATAGACCTAGAGGGTTCCTTTGCAACTTGACCATTCTAGGCACCAGACAAAGATTTGGTTCTTGGTCGAGGCATGTCCTCCTTGCACACACCTCGTGTCTTTCTATAATTGGTATCAAGAGACAATTCTCGGTCGGCCAGGAATCAAATTGATGAGAAGCTTGCCGTTAAATGCTCCAGCTGTGCGGCCTGAAACGTTGTGGTATCGATGGATTTATCTTAACCTTTCACCTTCACTTTCTTAGGACCAGTTCCTCCAAGCGTTTCCGGAAATGCGCTCTTTCCGCTCTTTCAGACTATTTTACCTCCTGCTTTGCCATATGATTTTGTTTTCGCTGCTGAGCGGCGATCTATCTATCGTTGCCGCACAGCAGTGCCGACTTGTCCGTTCAACCGGGAAAAACACTTCCAATAACGTAGCTGGTCCTTCGCCTACGACTACAACACCTGGTTCACACAATGGCGCTACACCGTCTCCGACTCCATTCCAGTATGGGCGAGAACCCATACGTGGTGTTAATTTGTGTGTGTTTTTTTAACCCTCAACTGCCCTGCGTCGCATGCTGAACGTCTTTCAAAGAGGCGGATGGCTCGTGTTAGAGGTGAGATTTACGAAACACCACATCAATGATATTAAAACAGGCACTAGCCCTGGATAACACCAAGTATTTTCCAGGGGACAAACAACCCTGCTATCGTCGATGAATATACGCTGGGACAGATGTTCGATAGGGACGCTGCCCAAAGCATCCTGCAGAATCATTGGAAGACGGTACGGCCTCTGTTGACTCATGACTTCGTCACTTCTCTAAGTAATTATAGTGGATAACAGAGGACGACTTTATCGCCATCAAAGCAGCGGGACTCAACCATGTTCGGTGAGCAAACTCACATCATACACCTGAATCACATCTCTCACAAAACGCCAGGATACCGGTCGGCTACTGGTCCGTCCCACTAACCTCGGTAGATACCAATACTAGCACTTCCGTCGACCCGTACATACCCGGTGCATGGCCCTACCTTTTACAAGGTCTCCAGTGGGCGCAGAAGTACGGTATCCACGTCATCGTTGATCTCCACGGTGCCCCGGGCTCGCAGAATGGTTATGACAATTCTGGCCAGCGTACAAATAATCCCCAATGGGCTCTGCAACCGGCGAACGTCCAGCGAACACTAGACACAATACGATTTATGGCCAAAAACCTAGCTGGAAAGATTGACACTCTCGAGTTATTGAACGAGGCAGCCGGATTTATGTCGGCGCAATGGGCGGGGGTGATAAGGCAATACTGGCAGGACGGGTACAATGTGGTTCGGGAAGTCGCGGGAGATGGCATCAACGTGATGATCGGAGATGCATTCCTTGGAGTCGGGGTAAGCATGACATGATCGGGAATGGAATGGAAGGACTTGACAAAACATCTAGAGCTGGACAAACTTCCTGAGCGCTCCAAGCGCACAAGGTGTTTTGATGGATTACGTGAGTAGGCCGAAATCGATCCCATCTTCGTTAAATCATTATCCTGGACACAGCACCAGTATCAAATTTTTAGCGATCCAGAGCTAGACCGTTCATGGGACCAGCACATACAAGTAGGCTCTTCTTCCTTTAGAAAACTCCACTCTTGACTCACGTGCTACACAGTTCGCATGCCAATTGATTCCGGCACTCACTGGGTTTGCACAAGCCAACATCTGGACTGTCGCCGGCGAATGGTCTACTGCTTCTACGGACTGTGCGCAATGGCTAAACGGGCGTAATGTAGGTGCACGTTGGGATGGATCTATTTCACAAGGTGCCCAGTATCATGGCTCTTGTGCGAACGTGACGGGAAGCTATTCCAACTTTTCACCCGATTACATAACTTTCATGCGCAAGTCAGTAGATCCCGTCATCATTTACGGAGCCTCTGACTAATGGGGATTTTAGGTACTGGGAAGCACAGGTCGTTCTCGGTGAAAGTGTCCAGGGTTGGGTGTACTGGACTTGGAAGGTAAGATGTTTTCGCTCCTATGAACTGGAGCTTGAGTGTATGAATTTTTTTTCAGAATGAGAACGCAGACGACTGGAGTTATCAGAAAGGGCTTAAAGGTGGCTGGATACCACAAGATCCAACTGAACGGAAATACCCAGGCTTATGTTCGCAGTAGTGTCACACAGATCTTCGGAGGCTTCTATTTATCATTTTCTGAAAGGTAATCACTTTGTAGCCATATTATCGATAGGCGTTCTGGAAATGAACAATTTGAAAACCATTAGACAAGCCATTACCCTTAATAAATGTTGCCTCTCTATTGTCACCCAGATAATATACACGTAATGCAGTTGGAGTGAGAAGATACCCATGCAAAATATAATATGCCAGCAGAGTTAATAGAATTGAGAAGGCCAATCCGGGAGTGTCTTCAACGCTGCATTAGTAGCCTCGCGGACACGCATCTTGCTTGCCAAATCTCCAGACTGCCGATATCCACCGTAAACCTCCCTCATTTGGAACACCGAAGCAGTGACGGAATCTATCATCATCACGATATCAAAACCCGGGACGTCAAATGACAGAACAAGGAGTCAATTACCAAAATTTGTTTCCGCCTCTTTTAATGTCTGTCAGATAAGATTATGAGCAAGCTAAGGCAAGTAAGATATGATGTTTACCCCATGAACCCGGCTACCCTCTTGTTGGATCTGCTGCGCCTGATAATAATTCGCCAACAACTGCATCTGTTGCTGCAGCTGCGATACTTTCGCGACTAGTTCCTTTTTGCGTATTTCCCAAGCATCCTTGAGTGACTCAAACGTGTTCAAAAGCTGTTTCCAGGTGTAACCGTCCCACGATTCGACTTGAATCTTGTGCACCTTTACGAACTCGCGGGGGTGCAGGGTACCGTTTGATGAGCGCGAGGTGGTTGGGATTTGTTGTGAAGAAGGTACAACAAACGATCCGACGCTATTGATGCTCGCGGTGGGTGTTATGAGTTGCGATGGGCTCGTAACTGTCGTCTGGACAAAGCTTTGGGTCTGCGCTGGCGGGACCGAAGAGCCATCCCAGCCTTGGGAGATGGAAGAATAAGGATCAAACTGGGCTACGTAGCCTGGGTTGGAGATGATCTGCTGTTGAGCAGGGTGATACGATTGGGCCTGCGGCTGCGTCGTCTGACCGGTGAGATAACCATAGCTGCTCCCACTAATCGGTGAAGTGAATTGTTGGCCGAGTGCAGATTGAAAGGGAGGAGACCCTGACCCAAAGCCAGTCGGCTGCGTTTGGACTGAATACTGTATTTGTTGCGGCTGCTGCTGATATTGAGGGTATGTCTGTTGCTGAATGAGGCCAGATGGTTGGGAGTTAACCCATGACGATGAAACTTGTGTCGTGGTGGTCTGGAGTGTGGGAGAAGAGAGAGTTGCCGATATGTCTGGAAATCGGTTCCGGGAGTTGGTGGGGTCGTCTATGAATGGGTTGTTGGATAACGAGCTCGCTGCACCATAACTGTTGCCGTACATGGAATTGTTGGGCTGGGACTGCTTGGATCTTGCTGTTAAGGCTTAAAGGCTGCGCAACAGTGCCGAAGGCAGTGACACATCACGTGTATTACAATGAAGCAAGCTACTATAACTACAAGTGAAGCGTTCCGATGCACACCACTTTTACACTCGCCTTACTTTCGGCGCAGGAAGTAATCCCAGTATTCCAAACATTGTTGCGTACAATCCACATGCTGAAAACATCATGGGCCTGAGACTCGAAGATGACGGTAAACGAAACCTACCGCCCAGTAATCCTTTCCCGAACCCCAGTTTTGTCCACTGCCCCAATGTGTACACCAGTGCCAACCAACCGGTTACCATAGAGGCTGTCAAGACTGGTATAACCCGTGATAATAAGCCCGACTGCCGCCACGACCGAAACTAGAATGTGGTCAGTCCGGACTGACCCATGTCGCCGAATGTGAAAACGCGTACATCTGGCTCAACACCCCTGATCAACGGCGTAAGCAATACATAGATGAAGAGACCAATGGTGATAAATCCGTTAGTCAGGAAAATCAAAGCAGCGGATCTATGTATTGCCAGTAAGCATCAATGATTCCGTTCCGCTGAATACATACCGTGGCAAAGACCCAACTTGGCCGTGATAAACTCGCAATATCTCGTTCAGTGTGCCCAGGTAATAAGTAATGGCAGCGCCTGGAATAACTAGCTTGAGCTGGCGCCGAGTATGTTGTGATGATAGAGTAGGAAGGGAGGACATGCTTTGGGAAGCGAGTAGTAGATTTTCACGTGTTAATATAGTCATGACCCGGATGTATTATGCTGCCAAGCTGGTTCATCTGCCCCAGGGTTAGCAAGTAGCTGGGGCAAAACCCACAGTCCGATTGATTTCTGTTTATGGATGCGTCTCGATCGTCGATGGCTCCCCGGAATCTTAGATGAGTAGTTACAGACACAATTTAATTTATAATTTACTCGTCAACCTCTCCTCTTCCGCAACTTTCACTACCCTATTGCAGCATCGTCAGTAGTGGGTCACCAACTTTCAAGGAACGAATTTACAGTTTCCCGGTATTGCCGCCGCTAAAGAGCAGGGGCAGTGCCACTGGCGCCTGCTCAACGCCGCCCTCAACGATATGGAACTTCCTCTTGACAGATCCATTGCCCAGGCCTTGCGCCAGTTCTTGACGTGCCTCGGCATATTGCGATACATAATCCAATCTACGTTCAGCAGTTAGGTTTGTCGACCGAAAGGTGTACAGCTCAGGACCCACACAATGAATCCTTGGATGGAGGCTCGTTGACCTATGAGAGTTTGATAGTTTTGCAGCCCTTTTGGCCTAACAGAATCTTTTTGTACAGCTTAGAATCGCGCATGTTGTGGAGGGATCAGATACCCACTATAGTCAGATATGGCCCCTGACGAACTCGTAAACATGTTTTCTTTCATGGAAAACGAACGTTACATACCACAAAGCACTACCCTCGCTCCTTTATTCAAACGGGTCAACATCAGGTCCAAAATATCTCCTGTTCGCTTAGGATTAGTTTTGTCGTCTGCACTGCAATAGCGTCGAATACTCGCCTCCGACATTATCAAAGAAGACGTCGAAGTAACCTATTTTCTTGATGTCGCTACGGAAACTTGAGCTCTTGTAATTAAACGCGCCGTCAACACCGAGCTCTTTCTCAAGCCAGTCGCACTTGTCCTGTGAACCAGCGATGGCATACACCTTGGCACCCGCAGCTTTGCCTAGTTGACAAACAAGGGAGCCGACAGACCCGGCAGCTCCGGATACAACGAGCGTCTCGCCCTTTTTCAGTTTTCCGACATCTTTTAATCCCTGGGTAGCATGCCGCGAGTCACTTTGTGCAAACAGGATTACATTCAAGGATCAGACTAACAAAGTATGCTGTCATGCCTAGGAAATACAACTTTTTGTAAGCTAAACTGGTAGTAGAGTTTTGATATGGAAACTTACCTGACGAACCAAGAGTATTCAAGTAGTCCAGCAGAACAGCACCATTAGGAATTCTAAAAGGTATGAATGTAGGTCGCCGAGCTAACTGTAGGATACACGTACGTGAGCTTTTCGACTACCCTATCCTCGACCACGGCGTATTCTGTCATGCCCCAGGCTCCAGCCACATAGTCGCCCCTCTGCAATCTGCTGCCCTGCCCAGATTCCACAACTACGCCTAGACATTGCGCACGCATTGTCTTCATGACAATTGGTTAAGACTTGTCGTAGGAGAAGGAAACTGACTTGCCTGTCCAATCTTCACGGGGGGTAAATAACTTCGCGCATCTCGCAACCAGCCACGCATAGCAGGTTCCAACGAAATCCATAGGCATTTAACGAGCACCGCTTTACGGCCTGGTTTCAGCTTCTCATCGAATGGTAATGTTTCTGTCCGGAATGTGCCTGGTTCTATATCACCGGAGGGTCGTGAATTGAGAACGATCCGTTTGTAGTCCATTGGTCTTTCTTGGGACATGATGTTAGGAGGATCAGATTAAACTGTACGTTAAGTAGGTCGATGTGATAATAAGTGGGAATCGGTTATTGAGAGACGCCGGATTGTGACATCTGAATTCCGCCATGGCTACTGATGACATAGCCAATATCCTCGGTCATCGGATTTCGTGTTATCAGTTGTTGTCGGACAGCAGCGTCAGATACAGTATACGAAAGCACGGTGCGTTGTATGGCATTGTTGCCGCTTCGGATGCGCATGTGATTATTCAGCCAGACTCACAATGACGCTCTACTCCACGTATTTATATCACCCTACATTGGTTAATACTTATGGTGAATCTTTATTCTTCTACTCTGCGACTTAGTCTGACTACGCCACCTTCAGATATCAACGGAGCATAAGGTTTCTCCTAATGGAACTGACAATAACGATTACGAGTCCCTCCAACATCGACTTGTTGGAGATATGACCATACCTGAAAGTACGCACTTTTAACCTATTATTCGAGTGTCACTCCACGGGAAAATTTAGGTGAAGAACCATTACTCAAGCAGTCAAAACAGCGTCTAGTCTTATTCCCAATCCAATATCGGGAAGTGCGCCATTCCCTTGCTCTCGCGCATATACCATCCTGATCCCTTGCCAGATTTGGCATTTATATAAGAAAGCACAAGCTTCGTTCTGGACCGCTGAGGAAATTGACCTCTCTCATGACCTGGTTGATTGGTCCGAGCGACTGACCGCTGACGAACGATACTTTATCTCTCATATCCTTGCTTTCTTCGCCTCCGCTGATGGAATTGTCAATGAAAATCTCGTAGAAAGGTTCTCAAATGAAGTTCAAGTAGCCGAAGCCCGTTGCTTTTACGGATTTCAAATCATGATAGAGAATGTCCATGCAGAAACCTACTCTCTGCTGATCGACACCTACACCAGAGACACAGAGGAAAGACAACATTTGTTTAATGCTATTGAAACCGTACCATCCATCAAACGCAAGGCAGACTGGGCCCTACGATGGATATCTGACAGGAATGCCATGTTTGCGGAAAGATTAGTCGCTTTTGCCGCGGTCGAAGGCATTTTCTTCTCCGGATCCTTCGCCGCAATATTTTGGATCAAGAAGAGGGGCCTAATGCCCGGTTTAACATATTCAAACGAGCTGATTAGTCGGGACGAAGGCCTCCATACCGATTTTGCCTGCCTGTTGTTTGCACATCTTCGACGACGTCCTCGTCCGGAAATCATACTGCAGATCATAAAGGAGGCCGTTAGTATCGAGCAGGAATTCCTGACAGGTGCGCGCTTGTGTTACTATTCATTGCAGCTGGCGCCTCAGCTGCTGCCCAGAGGCGCTGCCTGTTGCGCTTATCGGGATGAACGCTACCCTCATGTGCCAATACATTGAGTTTGTTGCGGACAGATTACTGGTCTCGTTAGGCAACGAAAAACATTATCACTCGAGTAATCCTTTTGATTTCATGGACATGATCTCGCTGCAAGGCAAAACCAACTTTTTCGAAAAGAGAGTGTCAGAGTATGCGCGGGCCACATATACACATTCGAACGGGATTCATAGCCCACAAGCAGTGCCAAGAGTGTTGTGCGTTTATAAATCAGCCCTTGGGGAGCGAAGCTAATTAACTTGCGCAGCAGCACAACAGAGGACTTTTAGACCACTAGAACATTGTACCATTTACGCACCAAGGGAGCATGTCTATAATGCGACCGGGTAATAATACTTCATGCTAGGGTCGTGAAATGCGGGGGATACACAATTGAAGTTTGATTATACTACTGGTAGTTACAGAGCCCGAATTCATCGCAGCGCGTAAGTGAAGCTAATTTGTTTCAGAATGAGAAAAACCTCCGGATACAGTTGGTGCCGTAACACATTTTCAGGGAATATCCTAAGCCCTGGAGTGCTCAAGTTCTCCAACGTGACCCTTTTCGGATTCATCCTCTGCCTGGCTATTCTCTTCGTTGGTGTTCTTCATGTGCTTGGCATATTCAAGACCTAGCCGCTTGTGGTTTGTCGCGATTCGGGTGTATTCTACTCGTTCTTTCGGGACAACTGATGGTACGATGTTTCAGCTCGCAGGCCAAAGATGAGGAACAACACCATCAAACCTCGATCGGAGTCGACAAAGAATATCTCATACACGAAGAAGGCGAACAGTGTTGCCACGATATTAGTGAGCGCAGCGATCGCAGCATAACTTCCACCCGCGGCTGTAAAAATAGGTTCGGGAAGTTAAAATATCCAACTGTTTCAGGGTGCCTGACCTTCTCTTCCCCAGATTGACATAGCCATCAAGCGACCGCCAATGTCGCGCGCAGAATTAAGTGCAACTGGGAGGTAACAAGGTTAAGAATGGGTACAGGTTTTTGCCATTACTGTTATACTCACGTCCTGCACCTGCAAAACCCCAGATACAGACAGCGCTTTACGGCAAGTTTGATTAAGATGTGTGGTGCGAGGATAGGGCGACTCACTAAGCCAATCCGATGATGAAGGGAACAAGGGCAGGAGGGAAATAAACGCTGGATGGGTCCAAACATGCCCAGATGGCCAAACCAACAAAGGCAGACTAGCCAAAGATATGATACTTCTTGTACTGATGTAGTGGGTAGAAGGCACCTACGTTTATGAATTCATTCAGAAAGACAAAACCGTGAGTTTGTCCAGGCGGCAGATAGAGCGCGAATATTCCCGCTGGGCCGCTAGGGGTAAACTGAACTTGACTGTACAAGTTGGCCTCTTTCAAAGCTGCTTCAGCTGCCACGATCAAGGGCTTCCATTGATAGTATACAAGAACAGCCGCGAAATATGCACCAAATATTTGGGCGATGATATATCTTAGGATTTCATTTTAGTTACCAGCAAGGTACTTGAAGATGTCCGCGTACCCTGGTGCTTTCCATGCAGGGAAGCGGTTTAACAGAGAAAGACAGATAGTGAGCCCCGGATGGAAATGGCCTCCATTTGGAGCTCCACAGATTCCAAGGGCTAATACAATGCCTACCGCGTATGCGAAGCCAGTCTGGAATACCGCTGGAAAAATTTGTAAGCCTGACGACGAATCAAATTTACACGGTCAGGGCTTACAGCCGACTCCTGATTCCTTGAAAATATTGCCCAAAACGAACATGGCTCCAGCGCCAATACCTTGAATTGAAATCTTATCACATGTTCGTACTTTGAAGTGACAACACCTACCAGGGTAGGCATACAAGAAGACACCAGTCTATGGCACGTAAGGCTATTGCGAGCATCAAAACCGGGAGGTACTCACAGCTTCAGCGACCAATTCCATGACATACTGTATACCTGGTCTATTGCGGTATTTCTCCCAGATGCGAGCGATCCGCGGACGCTCGGCAAACTGACTTCGGTAGATGAGAGGAGTAGACGACATGGTAGAACCGGGGAAGGTGGGGGGTTATGGATAAAAACAACTAGTGACAGGTCTCTTAAATGTCCCTGCCGCAGTATGTAACGTCAACCGGCTTGAAACATATCTGGGTTAATCACTGAACGCCATCAAATTCCAGAGCTCCTCGTGAACACTCAGAAGCGACGAATCTGTGTGGGCGGTAGCTATTGGTGTGACGTGTCGGACGTTACTATTCTTTCTTTCCCTTATTGATACCAATTCTTCGCATGGTTAACGTGCTGAGGGAGCATAGATAGAATGGAGGACTGTCACTTGTTCTCGCCATGTGCCTTTCAGTATGGAGTTAAGTGGGTGAGAAACATAGGCACTATTTCGGTCATTTGAATAAGGATCTTTACGTACTGTACCGTCTGATGATTTCGCTGCGTGAATCACGTTGTCGAGATCGTTGGGGGTCTCTTTGATCAGAATACAGTGTGTCGAGTAGGAGCCGGTTATGTTGCATGGTCCATTGCTCTCGACGAAAATTTTGCTCGATTTTCGGAGTTGGTGCCTGATGTTGTGAAGGACCATGCGCACGTGGGAACCTAGACCGCTCCTGACCGCTGTACCCCGACATGAAGCATATATATAGATCTCAAAAGACAAATGCAGATGTTCAAACATTCTTCTGGGGATCACGGAGTGAACTAGATGCATAGATGCAGCGTTCAATTTTTGTCCCGTGCAAATTCCAAAGTCCCTACGTATTGCTGCGGAAAACAAGTGTAATCTCTACGCAAGGAGAAGCCACATGTTGGTTCATTCATCATCATAGCCTTGCACTTGTCGCCGTGGCCGATTAGGAACTAAAGAAAGGTTAGCTCTGTATGACGAGGGTAGGAGACCAAAACACACGTGGATATGAAGTTGGGACCATCTCAGCTGGCCTGTACCCCAAACCCTCTCGTATGGGCGGGACCGCAACTGCTACGACTGGCCCAATTGTACCTAGAATTATTGAATAGAAAATGACTGGATTTTCATGGGCTTGACGTTGCTGTTGTAACATTTCAATCATCATATTCAGGCTGTTGCTAGGATTGTCACTTACGAGGTAACGATAGGTCCTCCTGAAGGGGGCACCAATAGACGCCATTCGTAGGGAAAAGCTTGGACTCACGGACTGAAGCGGAATGGCTCTTGCACAATAGGGACAAATAAAGCCTATTTTATTACATAATCAACACCACTGCACCTTATCCCCCGCTGCCTGACATGTCCAAGGAAGAGAGCATAAGTCTTGAAGAATCTAATAAGATTCGCATTTCTCTCGGCCTCAAGCCTCTTACCGAAGACAAAGCTCCAGAGGATGATAAAGAAAAACAGGCAGAGCAGAATTATGCCAAGCATAAGGAGAGGGCAGCGAAGGAGCGCGAGGCAAAGTATGGGTCTTGCCACTATCATGCTACTTTTCTTTCCAAGAACTAATTCTTACGTTATTATAGGCGCATCGCTGATGGGATTGCAAAGTGAGTATAGTTCCCTCTATCATATTCGCAGTCACTTCCATCTCCACTTTGGGCGTCTAGTCCCACAAACGCTTGTCTATAATGGTGCAGAGCAGTGATGCTCACATTCCCCCATCAGGGTGCGAAACCGCCGGGAACTCAACGCCGCGCTCAAAGGGACAACGCTTGGTGATGCAGATGGTGAAGCCGACGATGCTTTGAAGTGGCTCAAAAGAAGTAAGAAGCGGGAGAAGGAGTTAGCGAAGAAGCGTCAGGAGGAGTTGGAACAAATGGACAAAGTTTTCCAGCAGGAGTACACAGAACGTGAGTATGCCATGAGTCAGATGATACATGCGCCCAAGCAAGCTCTTTAGGTGATCTTGTGGGGCTTAAGGTCAGCCATGACTTCGACGAGCTGAACGAAGGCGAAGCTCGAATACTTACATTGAAAGATAGCCGCATTCTCGATAATGAAGGCGAGTTTAGTCACTTACCTCAAGCGGATTTTATACTTACCACCAAATCAGAGGATGAGCTACAGAATGTTGAGATGGCTGAGGCCGAGAAAAACAAGAAGAATCAGGAGCTCAAGATTAAGAAGCGCGACTACACTGGCTATGACGATGAAGAGTTTGCCGAGGGTAACCAAGGCATGAAAAAAGCTATCCTGTCCAAATACGATGAGTCTCTTGAAGGTCCTCGCGAGACGGTAGGATTTGACCATTGCTTCATCATATTTTGGTTCTGATGCTGGGTACAGGGGTTCCGGCTGGGCAGTTCCGCCATTTCGACGAAAGTACAGAAAGAAGCGGAACTACAACAGGCAGCAGCAGCCGTTAATAAATCACTCCTTTCGATCGACTATGTCAGTGAGTACAGCTTTTACATCAAGTTGACTGCTCGATAAATTGCTCCACAGAAAATCTTGAAACCTCCGACTACTTAAGAGAGGGTGACATAGGATTCAAAAAACCCAAGGTGGAAACCATTCTCTACTCATGGACTTAAACGCTGACTTTATTGTAGATGAAAAAGAAGCGCCCGTCGCGTAGAGTGCCCACAGAGCTCGACGAGAAGCCCATCGAACCTAATGGCAATGAAATGGAAGTTGACCAAAAGCCTATCATTCCTGTTGAACGAGAGCGCAATTTAGATGCCAATTTTATAGATGATGACGAACTTCAAGCGGCATTAGCGCGGTCTCGGAGGGCAAAATTGCAAAGAGCAAATAAGATGACACCAGAGCAACTTGCGCAAAGAAGTGAGTGTAAGGCGAGTAAAATAGCATGTATACTTACCTGCTTTTAGTTTCTCTACAACAGGCCCAGGGGGAAGGGGGAGCGTTAAATTCCATCAAGGCAGAGGAAGGCAAGGAAGAGGAAGATGAGTCGGGCCTAACATTTGACGATACCTCGGAATTTGTGCGCTCAGTTGGCCTAAACCCCGTCGCGGCCAAGCCAGAACCAAGAGAACAGAAAGTCACATCCGCGGAAGAAGATGGAAAACGACGGTCAATGTCCAGAGATATTTCCATGGCGCCCGGAGATGAAGTCGTTGAAGAGCTTGAAGCAGGCGAACTCGTCGTCAAGGACGAAGAGGAGGAGGAGGATGAGATGGCGATGCTGAACGATATTGAAAATGCTATCAAGGCAACAGAAGCCGAAGAGGTAGCGACGAAACAGAATGGAGATGATGTGGCGGGCACCTCGGCAGAGCAAACGTACGGCACTGGTATGGCTGCGACGCTGGGCATCCTCCGAAAGCAGGGTATACTCGCGGCTCCTACCTCTGATCAGGTTGACCGGGAGAAGGTTCAGTTACAACGCGACTTCTGGTTGGCTGAACAACGAAGAAGGGTAGCACGACGAGAACTGGAGAAAATGCAGGCTCGTGGCGGCAACAAGGATCAAGCCCAGCGCGAGTACGAGAACCGGTTACGAGAGCAACAAGAAGCTCGAGATAATCTGGATGCGTTCAGAAATTATAAGCCTGACATCAACATCGTCTATTATGATGAGTTTGGCAGAGAGCTGACGCCTAAAGAGGCTTGGAAAGCGCTCTCACACAAGTTCCATGGAAAGGGGTCGGGAAAGATGAAGACGGAGAAAAGGCTTAAGAAGATCGCAGAAGAGAAGAAGCAGTTAGCTATGGCTAGTGGTGATACCCCCTTGAGCATGAACAGAGCGTTCCAGCAGAGGCAGGAGAAAATGGGCCAAGCGCATTTTGTATTATCCGTCGGTAACAGAGGGTATGTGTTATTTGCTGATCAAACCATGCTACTTCTCATATACATTCCAGTGCTGTACCCCAAGATGCCGACTTTATAGACGTGCAACCGCTAGCGAAGGGCAAGACAGAGAAGCAAAAGAAAAAGAAGGAAAGTAAAAACGCAGCCAAGGTAGCTGAGTCTGGAGGCATCATGCCTCTGGCCGGAATGGGCCCAGTTCAAGTTCAGTCGTTGTCGAATGGTCCAAGCCCTGCGCCACGGGATAGCGCAAGCGCATCGCCCGCACCCCGGCCTGGATTCTCTCGAATCTCATCTGCTGTAGGTGGCGAGGCTCAAGTATCTCATGGAGGAACACCTGTGGGTGATAGGGATAGGAGTAGGGTTGCGTTTGGGTTGAAGAGAAAAGCGGGGGAGGAACCAGCTGGGTCACCTGCTAGGAAGCGGTGATAGGTTTTAACATCACTCTTTGTATGATTCAGAGGAGAGCGCTTGGTCACTGGTAGAAGATAATTGTGAGATGATCATATTTCCATCTTATCATCGTCAATATTATTGTCGACCTGTATTTTCATATCATTGTTCCGGTTGCTATTTTCTTCCTTGCAGGGCGGAGAAGGGATGCGTATCTGTGCCTTTTTGCCCATATGAATGATGTGCTTCCTCATCTCGTCTCTGATCTCTTTAGCAGCGGTAGATGCAAGCTCCCTTGCTCGGTTAATGTCATTCTCTTTGACCCCCACCACACTCTTGTTAGAACTACTTGGCACATTCTTCCAGCTTGTCCATACGCACTGGGCGTCTCCATCGGCGAAGAAGAACGCGAAGCAGCCAGAAGCAACCAGGTCAAGTAGCTGCTCTTCGTCCGGGTCGACAATTAAGTCTCCCGTGGAAGCAGAAAGACCAATAGAGACAGCTACGACTACACCACCCATCGGTATAGAACCCGCATTTAAAAGGGCGAGAGTACTCGCATTGACAAGGGCAGCGGCAAGCGCATGATCCGAGCTTATCCCGCTTGCACTCGCGGCCGTCCGGCCGTTTTGAGATTGTTGTAGCCAGTAGGAGCGCGAGTCTGAAGGAGACGAGAGGGGAAGGAGGACGAGCTGGATAAGGCTGCGCGGATAGTGTCCGAGGATGAGCGAGGGGAGGAGGGCAGATCGAATTGAGGAGGAGAGGGACCGCGCGTCGGTGGCGGGTACGCCGGAGAGGGGACGTAGGTGGACGTCGAATGTCGCTCGGGAAGGGTTTTCAGCGGATAGGCGGGCCTCGATGGGTCCGGAGACGGAGGCGAGTGCGGCGGTTTTGCCTTCGGTACGTAGGCGAGTCAGAGGTATGATGGACTGTGAGGATGCTTACCGAAAGCGAATCTGGCTGAGCCGTCGACGCGCGCAAGGCTTTCGAAAGAGATTTGGATTGGCCTTGGTTGAAGCATCGCGGTAGTGTTAAGATAAAAAAAAGCCGGTAATTTAATAATATTCATCATAGCATCCCTACACTAGATAGCTTCAAGTCCTTCGTCACACTACATCGCTCTTTGTCTCTTCCTTGTCCCGTTTCAAATGCTTTAATTAGTGATGCTTGACCCTCGTCGGTCCTGCAAAAAAAAAAAAGTTAACACGGGAAAGATGTCGGGTGGGGGATGTGATAATAAAAACCATTTCACCGCATGTCCGTCCTTGTCCAATATCGACTTCACAGTCGCCCAAGAGAAGCGCACCAGTTTCGGAAATCCGAACGTGCAGTCAATATGGCTCTTAAGCCATGCCTGTGTTTTTGGATCAGAGGGGTAACCCGAGCCTACGTCTCGGCTCCATTTCTCAGCTGGACATCCGCTTTCGAGCTCTTCGAATGCCCATCCCTCGATGCAAGTGTCTCTCGTCACTTTTGCAGCTACACTTGCGGCTCCAACTATTTTGAATTTCGAATCTGCCTTTGCGGTGACTGTAAAGGAGATGCCGGGGAAGAGTGACGAGAGGTAGGCTTCGTAGTTCTTTGTGGAACCTAGCGCGTCAACGTAAACCTTGAGGTATTCAGAGGCAATTCAAAAAGTCGGGATAACGAGCACTACTTCTGAGAGTTTGATACCGCTATTGAGTACTTCGCGGATAAGATGGATGGTGGCATCCTCTGACTGACGATTTAGATTAACCGGTGGCCGACGCAGCATGCCGCTGGAAATGGCTTGAGGGCTAGCTAGCATTATGTTACGTTCCTAGTCGAGGAACGTAGCCACATACCAGATGACTCTGACAGACCATCCGAGGTTTGTTGGGTCTGAACAGAGCGTGTCAAGGAGGGCAGCACGCGTCTGCGGCGTTAGTGTTTTCGAGTCTGAAATATATGCAGCCTGATACGTCTCTGACCTGCGTCTGTAATCGTACCTGCGAATCCTAGCCCATCCAGTTGTTCGGTATAAGACGCCGGACAGTACGCGACGCCGTATACGAGGGGGCCAAGTACAGGTCCTCGACCGGCTTCGTCAACACCCAAAATGTAAGGCCCTGGTGCCGTAGGTTTGGGCGAATGATAAGTGTATGATTCTCGGAGAGGTTGTAAAGGC
The DNA here is from genome assembly GCA_000497225.1 of Amanita jacksonii TRTC168611. Lineage (NCBI taxonomy): Eukaryota > Fungi > Basidiomycota > Agaricomycetes > Agaricales > Amanitaceae > Amanita > Amanita jacksonii. Next base: position 148,849 of record AYNK01004792.1, on the reverse strand, counting down.
GCGGGTGTGGAGGATACCATTGTCAATATTTTTGATGCTTTGGCCTTCAATAGCTTCAATCACTTACCATGTCACCCGGTCGGCCAGTCAACAATGTCACGATTCATGTACCGAGGCACAGTGCTCAGAGGACAGGTCTCAAGCTTGCAGCAGAGATTAAAAAGCAAGGGCGCTCGAGAAAAATCCTCGTTGATATTAACATGCCGCATCCAGATCTTAACGCTTCAATAGTATGGGGCTTTTAACGTCCGTCAAGTTATTGCTACTAATTCATCTAACCCAGGAAAATGCATCTGAATGGAATTCTATGCTCGCTACTGCACGCGCGGACCGAGGTCCTCAGTGGGATGTTGGGACCCAACAGTACGTGCTTAAAACATTTGAGCTGCGGTCTGGCTAACAGTTATGACCTCGCAAGGTTCCTCGTAGACGAATATTCCGACCTATACTACGATCCTACACCACTCCTCGAAGCTGTCAAAAAGAAGATAGAGGAAGAAAAAGCGGAGGAGCAGGCTCAACAAGCCGCGCAACAACAACAACAGCAACAGCAACACCAGCACCAACTCCAAGCCCACCATCTACACCACCCACACGCCCCTCAGCATATCGCACGGCATGATTCTGGACACCAAGAATTCCATCTGACGAACGTCCACCAGATGAGTGCGATTCACTCGGCACCGCCTGTGCACCGGCACCACGGTCCTCCACCCGGACATGGGCAAGGTCCCCCCGCGCCGTTTCCATACCCAGGGTCACCTGTGACGAACATGGGAATGCGCCCACCACCCCCACCACATAGTGCAGGACCGTTCCCTGGCGCTGGTGGTGCGGGTCCAGGCGGGCCACCGTTCAATCATATCCCACCAAACCAGTTCTACGGGGGCGATGTTGGGGGTTCGCCTGTGAGGATGGGGGGGATGGGGGGGATGGGCAACCTAGGTAACATGGGGGGAATCAATAACATTGGCGGAATGGGTAATGTGGGTAATATGGGTATGGGTGGTATGGGTGGTGTGGGCAATGTAGGTCATATGGGAGGTGCAATGGGCGGTGGCATGGGGGGGATGGGTGGTATGGGTAGTATGGGCGGTATGGGGAATATGGCCGGCATGGGTGGTATGGGGAATATGGCCAACGTAGGCGGAATGGGTGGGCCTATGGGTATGATTGACCACTCAGGTGGCGCTGGTATTGGAGGTCACCCAATGGGCGGAATGGGTGGCATGGGTGGAGGGGCTGGGATGCCTATGAATATCTCTCCTGACATTCGTAGGCGGATGGGACGCGGTGGATTTGGCGAAGATGGATTTGGCATGTCTTGACCTTGTACTGTCGACAACGGTTATGTTGTGTGTATCAATATACCCTGTACAATACATCTTTCTTTGGGGCGTTTGGAGGTGCCGTACTTGTGTTTATAATCATCTGGGTACTCATGTGCTACGGTAAAAGTTGCTTTTGTAACTCAATTAGGACGCCCTGCTCGATTGTCGTCTCCCATAGCCGCAACTTGACCTGCTCGAGCTCTTCCACCAGCTGTTGTTGCCTTTCTTTAGCAAGCCGTATGATTTCCTGTTTGCTGAGCTTTTCCTGACTAGGTTCCAACACGTGCTGCGATGCCTCAGATGGAGGGTGGGTCTGTGGCTTGGCCGTATATGGATCGACCGGCAGCGGTGGTGGGGTTGCATTCATTGGCGAGCCTCCGTGTGACGAAATAGGCACAGGATGTTGCCCGACCAGACCATCCTCCCGATCGCCCTCGCCCACATTCGTGTCAACACGTTCCTTCCACTTACCCTTCTCCAGCTTTGTGAACCTCTCCGACCCCTGCCTCCTCTGTCCATTGCTATCATCATCAATCTCTTCGCCTTCGCCTACCCCTGCACGCCATATCACAATCATCAACACGACTTGCAAACCGATTCCATAACGCACTACGTAACATACCTTGGTTGGACGAGGGGTCTTGCAATTGGCTGCCAGGAGACAGAACAACATCCGGGTGAGCGGACTCCCATGTTGCCGATGCAGGCGTACACGGGTCGGCGCTAGAGCTTCGCGCAGAGCTGGGAGACCCTGTTAATTCGGAACTTCCACCACCCTCTTCTGCCCCAGAAATAGCAGGGGCCAGGATTGGGTCATTTTGAGTAAGGCTGCTGATTTGACTCAAGTTTGGCAGAGGCCTTGGTTGTGGATGAGAGATCAGAGATAATGCAGAGTCATGCGTCACGTCGTCCATTGCAGAATGGGATGAGAGAGGGTAAGATTTTAGAATGGGATCATGGTCAGCGTTGCGTGGAGGTTGTTCGTCTTCGTGTTGTGATAGAGAAAGTGCTGGTGACATAAAACTGGTGTTTTCAGTGGTATGTATGAGGTTCTGTGGAGATTGCAAATGCATATCTGAACTGAGGCTGAGTGGAGGTATGTTGAAGAGGTCGAAATCGCTCCCAGGGTCATTCGGAGTAGAGGCAGAACTTATTGGTTGCCCCGGGATTTTGAGTGGGTCCCATACTGAAGAGAAGCCATCTGGAGGAATAGGAAAGGTCTGAAATACGTTCATCCAACTATTGATTAAGCTATCATTAATGTCCTCGCCCGACGTGGCGCTAACGAAAGAGGCGGATGCGGCGGACAGTAGGTCCGGTCCTGACGCAGTTGAGCAAGCACTTTGCACGACTGTTGCCTCATCTGTAGAGCTGGCAGTGAGCAACAAAGCAATGAGATCATCAAGGGTCATTTCGTTTGTTTGAGGGATGGGCGGCCCCGGAACAGCACCAAAGGACGATGGCCATAACTGCAATGCACCTGCTTCGTCCGATAGACGGCCAGGTTCCTCGACAATGTCCGAGTTAGGCTGCACGTCCTTCGTAGGCACAGAGCCAGATTCCGCACTTTGGGGCTGTGTGATCGACTCTGGCATTGCCTGAGATCGACGACACGCCTCTTGGTGAAGAAAATACTTCTTTGTGGCAGCTTTTCTTGCTGCCGTTCGTATAAGATTGACCAGCTGCATGATGAGCTGTCTCCCGCGCACCCTCTGCCACATTTTGCGATATTCTTCTGGGCCCTCACCTTCTTGGAATGGATAAGGAACGTCCCAATCCGCGGCCCCAGCAGGCACACGGTTTAGCCTTCGTCGCTTTACAGGAGGAGCTCTAGGTCCAGTGGTAGTGACCTGTGTACCTGAAAGTTGGGCTTCAGATGCCCTTTTCTTGGACGCCTGTTGCGTCCTTGATACCATTGTAGTAGCACTGACTTGCTCCGCTGCTTTTTGCCCCGCAATCAGCCTGAGGATTTCTTGCAGTACAGGGAAGATATCTTTCTGCCCTATAAGGGTGGCAACAATTTCCCTATTTGTCGGAGTAGGCAAAAGGGCTGGATCGATGTCCAACGAAGGGGTCAGCGAGCCTGAGCGTTTACCGAGCCTAGGCGCATCAGTTTCGTCGTATACAACGCTATTGACCCTCGAAAACGTGCTCGAAGCTCGCCCTCTTTGCTTTCTTGTCTCGCGGTCTTCATCCAGCACAATCGGGTTCGTTGGGGTGGATCCACGAGAGGCGCCTAGCTGCATTTTTGCGGGCTTGATCCCGGCAACAAGACCAGCAGTGCCTAGGAGGGCCATCTGGCTGCGCAAGAAGTTGGGAGGCGGTGGCCTTGCTGTGTCAGGGAGGATGATTGAAGGAGCCCGGGATGGTTCCACATCCTTTCGAACTTTCTTCCTCTTTTTTGGACGAGTCACTACAGATGACGCACGTGACCCAGACGATGGTGTAGATGCACCCGATGGTGAGGATGTCGTGCCTGCCGTAGCCCGATGGCGTCTCGTAGGTGGCCGTGGAGCAGATGGATGGCTCAGAGACAAGGCTAATGGATCTTTTGGAAGTTCAGAACAGTGTAGGGAACCAGGAAGTGCAATGTTCCCCACATTTTGTGCATCCTGTACTATATTTGAAAGGGAGAGGCCGTCCGACGCGGCTCTGCGTGCAGTCGGCAAGGCCAAAACTGGAGAAGGCGATCTTGAAGGGCCCGGGGAGCCAAAGAGAGAGTTTTGATCGTCATCCTCAGAAGCCATAGAGATTGCGATGAGTCAGAACGGAAGTAAATCTTTGGATGGTTGAGACGTTTCCTGGGACAGAAAACGTACCCTGGGTACGACTCACGAGGCTGCGGTGGAATGAGAAGATCACAGCTTCACCATCGATGTTGAAGCGGAAATGTAATTCCCTCCAAATAAACACACACACCATCAAGTCAGACTACATTGTATATAAGAATGAAATTCATTAGAAACTACTCGCACATTCAAATGGGATAAACATGCCCCTTCGCTGACCTCCGTCTGTCCTTGCGGCCCTTGATACGTTGACTTCTCTTAACCCATTTCTTATACTCTCTCCTTGCCGCTTCCTTGTCAATTATCCTCTTTACCCACTCCTCGTGCCCCGCAACATACGCTTGCCACGCCTCAGAATTCATCACCCTTTTCCTGAGCCCGTGCGCCTTGCTCTTAGCGATCACAGTCCTGCCCTTGATGTGCTCCTGTGCAGTCATCACAAACTTTTCGCCCTTAGCTTTCATGCTCCACGTAGTCTCCATGAGTTGTTCACTAGCGGATTGCATCAACTTCTCGCTCTTCTCTCTGATCTCCCGAGCCTTGCCGCGGGCCCTCTCGTTTCGATACTTGACATGTTCCCGGATGGAACGGACCGTACGTGCAGACTTAGCCGTGGCCTTTTCTGTCTGCGCGTGGATAGCGCGCATTAGGTCATCCACCGCGTCGATAAGTTCCTTGAGGTCACTGTGGACCATGCTGAAAGCTGCCTTAACGGATGTTTCGAACAACTCGGAGACCGAACCGGGAATCCTGACGCTGATAGCAGAAGAGGAAGGGGCCGTACTTTCTTTCTCCTTGATGAAAGGAGTACCGACAGTTGGTTTAGTAGGGATATGAGATAGAGTAGTAGCAGGCCGGAGGATGATATCGGTTAATGGCGGAGCCTCATCCGCGTGCGTCAGAGCATGGATTTCCTTGCGCAACATTGGCTTTGTGGAAGCCAGCAGGCTCGCTGAACACGCCGAGCTCTGAGATACGACTGTCAGCGCAGTGCTCGTGGGATTAATGATGGCGAGCGCAAAGTCCTTCAACGAGGAGGCGATTAATGCATTGCCCTGCTGAGGAGCAACTGTCGGCTGAGTTGCGACAGAGTTGTTGAACTGGCCATTCGTTGTGGCCCAGGGAGTAGTGGAGACCCGCACGATTGACACGGGTGTGGGATTCGGAGGCCGGAAGAAGGTATTAATCGCAAAGCTCATAATGATCGAGAGGAAAGCAAAGCTTGCCAATTAATATTAGAAATAAGGAACGAAGCAAAGAAAAGAAAAGAAAGGCATACAATGTAACGGCAGGAACTGAACTTAAGTGATCGGAGAGTGTCTTTATTGTCTGCTTCTTGGTAGGCAAGACAAGCCTCTGTAGGGCTCGGTGAACGCGGAAGGAGTTGACGTTTCCAAGCTCGGTACCGGACAATATAGAACGATTGCCCAGACGTAAAGTCTTGCCAGTGGGAACCGAAAGCGTGGCCCAAGCTCTCTCCGCAGAAACGCGAAGACTTGTACCATCGTCTACAGCATTAGTATATTCATCGTTTACGATAATCGGCAGATAAAATGTGTGGTCAGGCAAAACGCGAAGTGAATCTGAAGGCAGGAATACAACAGCCAATGAAGGTCTGTCGGGATTGCTCTGCGTATAAAGCAATGAAGTGGTAAATCAACATGATGGAATTAGGTTTCTGAAACATACAGATGCATAACGAATTGAACTTCCTTGTGTGCAATCATGCACAGCAATTCCATTCGCCTGTAGCGTTTCTGATTGCGGCTCGAAGAAGAAATGAGCTACATCTGCCGAAAGCATGGTGCTTTGTAAAGTTCGGTGAGTGAAAGACGCTGCCTTTCGCAGGAGCTCTTCTATCAAGGTCCACTTGGACACGGGAGAAAATCCATAGAGCACAATGTCAACGTCTATGCCGCGCTTCTTGCCAGGCTGAGAGACCTCGGGTGTGGAAACGACTGTACCCGGCTCCGGTTCATGCTTGGAAGCGGTGACTGCAATGGTGTCTGAAAGCTCAGTAGAAGGAGGAACTGAGGACAATTCATCAGTCAATTCATCCCGGGGAGGGCTTGCAGGTCTGGACAAAGGTAGATCGTCATTCGACCTTGTGAGAGGGTCTGGAAAAGACAGACGCAGATCGCGGAGGGAGGCGTGGGTACTCGTACTTTGCGCAGCCGAAGAGGACCGAGAGGCACTTAACGTGCTAATCAGGCTCTGCTCCAATCCTTCCTTGACGCGCTCGTCTTCAGCTGTCTCTTGATTATCTGCAGCGCTCATACCGAACCCTAACCCTTCTTGAGTACCTGACTCGGCGGGTGGGACAGGATACCTGCCAGGCACGACGGGCGCAGACTTCTCATCCCCGCTGTCATCAACGAAGCCCTCCCATGCCTCGATGTCGCCTTCGCCCGAGCTTCCAAAGCTCACTGAAGAACGTCTGGAAAGTGGGACAGAATGGACCTCATCATGATCGCTGTGAACTGAGTCATTGTCATCGGATTCACGAGAACTGGCGATCTCGAGCCAATCAGAATCTGATTGACTGTCGGGTTCAGATGCACCTGAAGAAAGATAATGTAAGTGTTGGCCTTGACTCATGGTAGTGAAGTTGAAAGACAGGGAGAGGGTTAGAACTGAACAGCCTTATAAGGGTGTCAGCGGTCAGGTGATCACACTTGGATGCCTTATCTGATGCTTCTCGACCTCCCGCACGACGTTCTCCTCAATATAGTCTCTTATTTCTCTCCAAATGACTTATTGGTCATCAGACAGGTAAAATTCACCGCCACATAACCTCCCGCAGCAACTCATGGACACGTAGACTTGTCGTGCCTTGCATGCATTTGCATGCTCTGATTACGTGTGGCATCATTTATCGATTGACATTCCGCTGAATACGCCACCTGATAGTCCCATTTCATCCTTGTCGGGTGGTGTTCTACAACCTATTGTTTTCAGCGCTTTACGTCTTGACCACAACTGGAGGAGACCACATCCTCGTGTAAATTGTATTCAAATAACAAAAGACTTCAAGAACGCAACAATCATACAACTTCAGTTGCTTGGGAGTCGACATGTCCTCATCCTATCAAGGTGGCCCGATTATGACGAACTTTCCGCCTGGAGTCTGCATAATTCTCGGGATGGACGGGCATTCATAGGGTTAAAATCTATTCCGATGATTCAGTTTGCCGCTGCCACGCGTTCAGGGGATCGCGAAGCAACGGTAGCTTTCCTTTGCAACGACGAGTAAGTTTGTGGTAGTGTAGTCTAGCTTCGCCAGTCTCATGATAATAGGGCCGTCAATGTCTACTCGTTCTCCCTGGACGCTGCATGCGACCAGTCATACAGTTTGCTGAAGCACATTCCTGCGCCTGCCGAAGGCCGCACGTCTGTCATTGAGATATGCAATGATGTCATAGCCACCATAGTGGCTCACTTCCCTGAAAGCCTTGGACCTCCAGCTTACATCGTTGTGTTTTACAATACCCTCAGCAACCGCAGATTCCTTTACCATTTCCCTTCCAAGACGGTAGGCGGGCATAAAAAGTCCGACGGCCACCACTGATTGTCCTTGTCAGTCCATCGATAGACCGCAAATGAAGCTCTACCCAACGTCCTTTGTTTTGGCAGGCGTGCGCATGGGTTCTCTGGTTATCTGTATACATGAATTACCCTCAATCATCCACACCCGGGATCTCAGTTCTGACACCATGGTGCTGACATCGGAGCAATGCCCTCTGCTGGCCGAACATGTGCTTGGTCGGGTTCCACGGCTATGTGAATTTTATATTTCCTCTGAGCCTGTGCATGAGTGCCAGATTTTCACTTTGATCTTGTTCTACTCTTTCGGGGAGCTTATGAGCGGCTTTGCGGACGTTTATCAAGTTCCTATGGACATCAATCGGCAACATGCTCGTCATTGTGTTCACAACCCGTCCTATAGATTCAAGACAATGGCTGGCGCGTGTCCCGAGATCGTGTGCATTGGGAAGACAGGATTCCGAGCCGTGTGGTTGGACCACGAATGGGAAAGTGATGAATATAGGTTGTGGAAAGCCACATTCGCACCTGGTGAGGCAGCATTGGTCAGCCCGTTGCTTCCCCAGCATCATCCGCTACCGTTCGAGTCACACACAATAGCAGCCCTATCATTCGAGGAGGCTACTGGCCGGATTTGCATAGGACTACGGACAGGAGCAGTGTATATTCTTGAGTTTTAGTCAATATGATATCCATATTTAGTAATAACGAGGCTATCTGACTCTGATCATTTGTTACGTCTATTCTGCTAGTGTACGAACATCTATCATTGTCCTCCCTTGTCCTCCTCAAAATTAAGGCTCATGGAACATGAAATAGAACAACTTGTCCAGGCCATAACTATTGCCTCGGATCCTTCCCAAAACACCCTCCATCCGCAAGTACTGGGCTATATTCAAACCGTACAACAAAACATAAACGACATATGGCGTTTGGCCCTCCATATTTTCCTAGAAGAAAATTCTGATGGTTCGAGGAAGTACCCCGTTCAAGCGCGGTTCTTTGCCCTTGGCCTCCTGGATGATTTTTTTGAGAGTCGGTGAGTGATCTCGTGAGTTGATTCTCCGTCGGTTATGGGTGGAATCCGTCAAGACGGTGTGGCATCTGGAGCACGTCCTGATGCTCCACGGGGTGCTCCGTTCAGGAGTTTACCAAGAACCACGCGGAATCGCTCAGTCTCGTGCTTAACAACAATGTACTGAATCCGTTACAGTTCAGAACCTTTAGACACAGAATCGTTTGTTCTCTTGCGTCAATCTATGTTGCGATATATCCAGCTGGAATATGCACAAGGATCGGCAGAGAATTATGCAACATGTGAGCCCAGTCTCCCTCTCGGATTGACCAGCTCCTCTAATGAGCCCTTTTACCAGATATACGCAACAAATTCTCGCATACGCTGACTTTATTCTTTCTCTGCGCATACATTGATCAGTGGCCTTCCTTTTTCGTTGATCTCTTCGTTTTCATCCGATCGTCTGAGTCGTCCAGCAATTCGGGATTCAACCGTCATGTATCCCTTCTATTCTTTCGCATTGTCCTCGAGATCTCCGGAGAAGTTGCTGATCAAATCATAAAATCTGCGCGCCATTTTACTCCAGAAAGGCATGCGCGTGATTCAAGAGTCAGAGACACTGTACGCGAGCGAGACGCCGAGAGGATCAATGAAGCTGTTGTGACAATTGTCGCTGAGGGCGCAGAAACTATTGCAAGGCTGCAGAAAGGCGACCTTTCCCAAGAAACAGGGGGAGAACTGGAACATGCCATTGAAGTCGTGGATTGGGGGATCAGGACGTTCGGGTCGTATGTTGGTATGTTAGTACCAGTGGCTTAGGGATCAGTGGATGACTTCTTGACACCCTAGGCTGGATTGATATCAACTTAACTGTTACACCCACTACGGTTCCTATGCTTTTCAACATGCTCGCAAACCCCTCTTTACCAATTCGGCTTGCGACGGCGGCTGCGTTGCTCCGCGTTGTAGCGAAGGGCCTCAAAGAACCGGGAGACAAGCTGCAATTACTCAAAGTACTGTCATTGGGTCAGGTTATCGATGCACTGGAGTCAAAAACGCGTGCTCAGCAGATTGAGCGGGGGTCAGATATTGACGAAGGCGAAGAATCATATCGCGAGGCACTCGGAAAGCTTTTGAACATGCTAGGACTAGAGTTCATCAAATTGGTCGATGTTAGTCACTTGGTTTCCGGGCTCTGTCTGCCTTTGAGCTTTATTGCAGGATTGCCCTAGCGACGATATTCGTTCGGAAGCGACGGCTTGCCTAGAACAAATCCAGCCCGTTATGCTTCGATTTCTGGCTGATGAATATGACGACACATGCAATACAGTATTTCCATTGCTACAAGGGATTCTTACGAGCGTAGGTAACCATTTGGTCAGCCAGATGCTCCGTTAACGCAGCTTAGTATAAACGTAGTCGAAAAGTGTCAAGTGTCCCCCTACCTGACACAAAGAGGACTTGGTTGCGGTCACTATTGCAAGTATTGCTGACCAAACTCAAGTGGGATGAAGAGGCAGATACCGAGGACGCAGACGAGGATGACAATGCCGAATTTGAAAAGATGAGAAAGGTTAGAAACTTTCACTACCTTCCGCTCCGCGTTCATGAACCATTAGGCCACCAGGAGCTGCGTACCTTTATGGATTCCGTTCTGGCAATTGACCAGGAGTCAGTCACCGAGGCAGTGCGCACGCTAGCTCTTAACACTATTGCGGCATACCAAAATGGCGCGTCCCTCAAATGGAATGACGCAGAACTCGGGGTGTATCTGGTTTATATCTTCGGTGAAATCAACAAATGTGAGCACATCGATTACGAGCATCCGGCGTCGTTTGTAATACATCACAGCGGGAGGGAAGGGACGTGCTGCCTTTTGCCAAGCACCACATATTGACAAAGACGCTCGCAAAATGGTCAGCTATGCGGATTACCCATTAACTCCCCATGGGGAGATGCTATATGCACTGGTTCAATCGGGAATGTCATCATATCCTCACCGTGCCGTGGCACTGCAGTTCTTTGAGACGGCGGCCCGGTACCCTGACTTTTTCAAGATTCGGAAGGAGTGCATCATTCCCTCTCTAGAAGCTATGGTTGACTCTCGGTTAGTTATAGTAACCCTGCAGGCTGTGCCCACTAATGGTTATACTGCAGCGGCTTGCATAGTGAACACTCCTCACATCGAGCGCGAGTAGATTATTTGTTCCATCGATTCATCAAAGAAGTGAGGAATGATATACCACCAGATCTCAGCGTGAGCATCCTCAACAGCCTGCAAGACTTGCTTGCCATAGAAGTCCGACTCCCGGAGCCCGAGGAAGCAGACTTCGACCCACTGTCTGAAGCTGTCAAGGATACCTCTTTTGACTCTCAATTATATCTCTACGAGACGGCAGGTACCCTGTGCTCTCTTCTTAGTAAAAACCAAGAACAGCAAGCAGCTGTTCTTCTCTCTCTCGTCCAGCCTCTCACGGACGAACTTTCTAAGAACTTCCAGTACTTTATCACGAAAGGGTCTCAGGATATTGTTCCAATCGTCAAGGTGCATCATCTTATTATGGCATTAGGCAACATTGCAAAGGGTTTTCCCGATTATCCAGCTACCATACCTGAAGGGCACGTCTTACCCCCGCTTAATGTTTTCGCGGAGATGGCGCAGGCTATCTTGGTATGCCTCAAGGCTATGAACACGCTCAAGGTTATTCGTGACGCTGTAAGTTGCTTTACTCTGTACTCCCTTCAAACTAATAAGTTTTGACGTTCAGACTAGATTTGCATTTGCTCGCATCCTGGCTACGGCTGGTGTCAGAGTCACGGAATACATACCAACATTGATGGGCGCCCTGCTTGCTCACTTTGAGCCGACAGAGCTAGTTGATTTTATGAATCTTATTGGGCTTTCGATTCACAAACTTCAAGTGAGTGCTTCCTTCCCACAGACAATAATATTTTACTCCCGGGCATTGTAGAAAGACATGTTTGATGTTTTAGACCAATTGATCGGACCATTGAATGTGCATATAACGACAACGCTTTCGCAGCCAATTTCTGGTACAGATGATCATAGAGCACATATCGAGACGAAACGAGCCTATCTTGCCTTACTTAATGCCATTATGACAGGAAGACTGGAAGGTGTATTCACCTCAGAAAGTGAGTCTTGTGTTGAGTGAATGGCGTTGAGCTGAACGTCAGGCCAGGAAACGCAAGCAGTTTTCAATCCTTAATTGAGAGCCTAGTACAGCTGGCAGAAAATATTTCTGATTCTACCAGCCAAAGGGCCGCCATCACATTCTTCAACCGCGCTGTCGCCATCTGGGGACAGCCAATTACTGAACCACCAGTGGACAACGAACCTCACGAGGGTTTACCGGGCTTTGGGGCATTCATCTATGACAATCTAGTACCCACGGCGTTCCGTGTCCCATCTCTGCCTGGGTTTAACGTAAAGGATGGTCAAATGACAACGGCAAGTCAAGTGGTTGGATACTGCTCGAGCGTCACTTAAAATTCATAGGTCTTGCATGAAATAGCGAATCTGTTGCAGACCATTTGCAAGACACGTGGACCGGAAGTATATACTTACCTGCTTTCTGTCTTCTTGCCGTCGCAAAGTTGGCCACCCGATGTGGCTTTGGATTTTACGACAAAGCTCCGAGACCTAGACGGGAAAATGTTCCGTAAATATTTCACGGATTTTGTACGGTCATCTCGTGCTCCATCATGATCTAGACCCAAAAATTCAGCTTATTCCATTTTCTGCGCTCACCATTCCAGCATTGATTTATTGTTTCGTCCACTTGTACCGAGATTTACATAGCTCGCCTGTACTTAAGCGATTGTTTGTCTGTGGCTTGGGCGCGAAACACACACCACTTACTGTAACCACATGCCTCCGAAGGACTAACACCAGCCCACGTACAACGCAATGGCCAGCGGTACGTTCAAAAGATATATGGTGAAATACTGTGATTGAAGGCTTGGGATAGTATCAATGCGAAGAACGAAGCCAAAGATTGTGTGTGCAATTTCTGCGCCTGTCAGTTAACATCTATTCTAAGGGATCCTTGCCTAGAAACCACCACGGAAGGTGTATAGTGCTCAAGACCTCTTCTCAGATTGTCAAACTCATTGTTATGAGCGTTAGCTTGCACTTGAATTCAATGCCGAAGAAACATGGAGTCAGCTAGCCAATAACATTCGCGAAATCCAGAAGCACAATGCCCGGCACCTATCTTTTGAAGAGAACCACCGATTTGGGTATAACTTGGTCTTGTACAGGCATGGGGAAATGCTATATAGTGGGCTGACAAGCCTGGTGATTGAGAACCTCGATCACCTTGCCGACGAGCAGATTATACCGAACTTCCCAAACAGTGGAAGTCAGGATCTAATGCAGGAAAGTCAGGAAGCAGAGTTATTATGCAAAGCTGTTGCCAACGTCCACGAAGATCATTGCGGTAATATGGTAAAGCTAGGACAGATCTTGAAATATATGGTAAGTTCTAAGCCTCTAACTGCATCCCTTTCGCATATGTGTAACGCCTGGCCAAGGACCGAGTTTATACCACTTCTGCAGCTGTTCCTGGAACTTGGGAATTGGGACGCACGTTGTTCCGAGACCATATCATGAGAACCTCGATCCGCGATCATCTCATCAACGCCATCCTGAACCAGATTCGTTTTGAGAGAGAGGGTTACGTGATTAATCGTTCAGCAGTGAAAGGGTCTGTTGAAGTTTTCTTGAGCCTCGATACTGACGATGGTAAATCAACGTTGTATGAGCAATATCTTGAGCCCGCCGTCCTTGCGGAAAGTGAAGCATACTTCAAGGCGGAGGGCGAGAAGTTAGTACAACTTTGTGACGCCTCTGCTTTCCTTAAACGAGTATGTAAGTTTCTGATAAACGACAGGTAGAGTTCTGATCAGTCTGTCCCAGGTCGAGGAACGATATTCATCAGAAGATGCACGAGCTTACCACTACCTTTCAAGAGCTACGGCACTCCCGCTGCGCTCCATTCTGAAGGACCATTTCCTCTCACCGCACGTACAAGTTATCGTCTCGCTCCCAAATTCAGGGCTGGATATCATGATCGATTTCCACAAAATAGAAGACCTTACTCGCCTATATCAGCTATGTTCAGGAATTCCAAGCGGCCTGCCGTGCCTAAAATGCACCTTGAGGGATTCCATTTTGAAGCGTGGGAAGGAGATTAGCCGGCTCTCTTCGGCCGTGGACGAGGCTCAGGAAGATCAGGCTGGTACCGTTAATGACGAAGGAGATGCCAAACGTAAAGGAAGAATAACTAAGATTAAATCTGCAAATGATGGTGCCTCAAGATGGGTTAAAGACGTGCTGGACCTAAAGGATAAGTTTGACACCATATGGAAGCAGTGCTGGCAATCTGACCGGGAACTCGAATCTACTTTGATCGATGTGGGCTATATAAGATATGTCTTGCACCACCTCGGCTGATGATTCGCAGGCATTCGCAGAGTTCGTCAATATGAACGACAAAGCACCAGAGTTCATCTCGCTATTCATCGATGACCATCTCAGAAGAGGCCTGAAGGGAGTGCGTATACTATGTGTTTGAGATATGTCACATTGCTCACTGCAATACAGAAAACGGACACAGAGATTGACATGGTCCTTGACAAAACAATCACTGTCTTTCGATTCATCTCAGAGAAAGACGTATTCGAACGGTATTATAAAAATCATCTTGCGAAACGTCTACTTCATAATCGCTCTGTGTCTGATGACGCGGAACGCGGCATGCTCGCCAAGCTGAAGGTAGAATGTGGTTTCCAATTCACACAGAAATTAGAGGGCATGTTCCACGATATGAAACTATCGGGCGAACACATGGGCCACTACAGAACATACCTTGAACGTCTACAGTCACCAGTCAGTTGCTTTTTGATCCATTATTGTTGGCTATACTGATTCTACTCAAGCCGTCCGGGATTGAGATTTCTGTCACCGTGATGACAGCAACCTTTTGGCCCATGTCACAGACTCCGGCGACTTGCATCTTCCCGCAGGAGATGACCCAAGCATGCAAATTGTACCAGCTGTTTTACAATACACGACATTCTGGGCGTCGGTTGACATGGATGCCCTCTTTGGGAAATGCGGATGTAAAAGTGAGGTTCGAAACGCGACAACACGAGCTCAACGTGTCCACGTTTGCTTTGGTGATCTTACTTCTATTCCAAAATGTTGGAGATGGAGACATGCTGTCCTATTCGGTAAGGCTGGTTTGAGTGTCCTGAATGCCGATAATTCCACGTATATCATTGTAGGGAATCAAGGAAGCGACGAACATCGAGGATGAAGAATTAAAGCGGCAACTGCAATCCATGGCCTGCACAAAGAACAAAGTCCTGAAAAAACACCCACCGAGTCGTGATGTAAAGGACTCTGACTCGTTCTCATTTAACGAGGGTTTTCAATCTGATTTGCATAAAGTCAAGATTGCCGTAGTTGCTGCGAAGGTGGAATCCGCAGAGGAGAGAAAAGAAACAAGAGATCGTGTTGACGAGGAGAGGAGGCACCAGACAGACGTATGCTTGATTGCTCCAACACTTGCATGTAAACCTCATTTGATGAATCCCCAGGCCTGCATTGTAAGGATCATGAAAGACCGCAAACACATGGCACACAATGACCTCGTAAACGAGGCTACACGCCAACTGGCCAGCCGATTTCAGCCAGAGCCGCTGAGCATCAAAAAACGTATCGAAAATCTTATTGAGGTACGCTCTGCCTGTGGTTCAACCTGTCTGTGTTCATAGCGTTCAGAGAGAATATCTGGAACGATGCGAAGATCGCAAGTCATATAATTACTTGGTAAGGCTCAGTGGCACTCATTCATTCTTTTGATCTAAATGGGTGCGCAGGCGTGAATTGGCGTCTATACTGTTATGTTGAGCATATCTTACATATCATAAGGTTCCGGGCATTGTATTACTTAACTTGCATAGGAATATCAGTGTTTCATGGTGGCAACGTTGTGCCTTTCCAAGCCTGGTTCCATCGCTTGCAGGAACCCTTCATGTGATTAACAACTTGATTCTAGCACCCTTTGGGTATACGTGACTAGGTACGTATCTTCAAAAGTATTAGGTCTAGTCCCTATAATGAAAGCAAGGCGGCTACAATCTATGGGTATACAAGCGACTAGAGTTCATCGTGCCTCAACATTGAATATTGAAATGCGTCCGCCAATTCTTTTGAATAAGGAATTACGATTTGTTCTCATTTTGAGGCAAGGTGACTCACTTTGACGCATCTGTGGAGATAGCTCTTCCGGTAGGACGACGTTATATTCTACGAACAAGTTTCCATGTGAGGACTGCCTGAAAATGGGCATTCCTTCTCCTTTGATTGTTTGCACAAGACCAGGTTGTGTGACGCCAGCGCGTTTTAGCCGCACGACATGGCCATCTAGATGTGTTAAGTTGCGATCAAAGCCAAGGAGGGCCTGCAACGGTTAAGTCAGGGAAGATAGCAGGTCGATGGAACAAAATGGCAAACCTCATCAACTCCAATCGTTTCTGTCCAATATAGGCTGGATTCTTTTCGTCTGAAGCCACCTTTCTCTTTTTTACTCTTTACGCGGATAATAATGTCGCCAGCATCCCAATCAGGTGATTCATCCGCTTCGCCCTCAAACACGACTTCATGATTCTCAGGCATTCCTGTCGTAATTTCGAGCGTATAATGCTGAACATGGTCGATGACTTTGGCACCTCGGCAATGGGGACAGGTCTTTTTGATGACTTTACCACGACCTTGACAATCAGGACAAGTGACTTGGCTCTGAGCATACATTCCGGGAAAGATTTGCTGCTTTACAATTTTGACACCGGCACCACCGCATCCGGAGCATGAGTGAATGTCAGATGAAGAAGCAGCGCCTGTTCCTCGGCAGTGGTCACATAGCACTTTCTTTTGGACTTGAAACTGGACATGAATGTCAGCTGCGGAAAGAAACCCGAGTTAGTCTGGGCGTACTTCTATACTGCCACCCTTGTATCTAAGTAGGGAACATAAGAGAGTAAGCCCAAGGGTAGATTGCAATGACTTACATGTCGGCCAAACCAATCTCGAATTCTGTAAGCGACGAAGGTCCCTTTCGCGTCTGCTCTGCAGGGCCTGAAGTAGGAAAAACATAAGGACGCCTGTATGATATGTTAAATAAAGAGACGGACTCACGACCTCCGAAAAAGTTCTGGAATAAATCGAATGGGTTGGCGTTGTTCCCATTCTCGTGGGCCTTCAAGCCTTCCTATAGAAAGTAATGCATGAGGTGCGCAGGGGGAGTTAAGCATCAGGAGTCCTACCTCTCCGTGTCGATCGTATATCTGTCGTTTCTGTACGCGCAGTTAGACAACATACACACAAAGCGCTAGGGCATATTGCGCACTTCTGGGTCCGACAAGACTTCATATGCTTGGAACATTGGTCAGAGTAAGCTTCTATTACGTCGTAGACGAAGCATACCGTGGGCAATGTCAACAAATTTGCCCTCTGCATCCGGATCTTTGTTCTTGTCAGGATGATACCTTCTGCTTAATTTCTTGTATGCATGTCGGATATCTGTGTCTGATGCCGTCCGAGCAACATCGAGGACTTTGTAAAGGTCGGCGACTACAAATGTCGCAATCGAAAGCAGCAAGAAGACGGCGACGCGAAACATTGCCAAGCACTGTAGGCTGGCAGAGGCAAGCGTATCGAAGATGCGGTGAGGTGGCGTAAAGTCGACGTGTCCCAATTAACAGGTAGGTCGCGTTCTACCGACGTGACATCATGTGACATCTCGGGTTCATCAAATGCTTATCCACAACGTACGCTGGGCGCTTGTCTTCCGACCAAGGCGGTTGTTCTCTAGACATTCTTCAAGTGCCTATCCGTTCAAAAATGTAAAAGGTGCGCAACCCGTGAAGCAACCAACTGCTGCTGCCTGACTTGGGAATACAGCCTTTCCGTTTGGATTATCACCGGCAGATGCCATTGTGCAGATGGCCCCTTATGTCTCCGCGCTCTTAATGTTCAAGCAGTTCATAGGATCTATAGGTGCACGCTTTCTGCCTGGTCTTGGGTTCGAGCCTCTTCGGCCGACGCGGATCTTGCCTGTATACTTCCCGGCTTGGGTAATAGATGGAGAACTTCAGGCATCCATAACCTATAACGAAACCAAGGTAGACAACTTTAAAGCGAGAGGTGCTTTAGTCTCAAAATTGCGATAGCGCACTGTCCTAACTCAGTTCATCAACACGTACGTCCATTTCTGTGTCCGCTGTTTTTACACCCTTGACATTGAATAACCAGTTATCTCCCAGGTTTATTGTCCCGCCGACCGCGCTCATGACGCAGCTGACCGTCAAAAATAGGAAATGATTTCAAAGTATTGTCCCTAGTCTCTTTTTGGTATCAACAATTGCACCATTACCAACTCGTCCCCTTCACCCCTCAACTAGAAAGACAGTACGATACACAAGTCCATTGCCTTCCGTACACAATATCTCCCTTTTCTATACTGGATATCACAAAATCCTGGCCTCATGGCGACGTTAAGGTTGAGGAAGGTTTCCATTTCACGCCAACGTCCGTCAAACCGAATCTGGTAGCCCAGGTTTCTTCACTTTCCGCTTGAAATGCCAATAAATCCTTTCAGATAGCAGCATATCCTATCCTCATTCCACTATACCTCGCGCAATACGACACAGTGCTTCCAGGCCTAGAGAAGGAGGTAAACATGACCGTTGTCATGGAAGGCTTTTCAAACAAGGTCAAAATAAGCATTTGATTATGTCCTGCAAATCCACTGACATCGCCTTCTTCCAGGGCCGTATCTTTGCAGAAAAGCATGGCGACCGGTTTGGTGCTCATGTCCGAGAGCTCATGCCAAACGCACCGATGGCTGTTATCCGTTTCACCCAGCTTCTCGATGATATGGCCGTCCAGCCAGTAAGGGGCGACTTCCGTCACTTCATTCGTATTGCAAAAATGGGCGTTTCCCAAGCCCCCGATATGCATATGATCCTCCGGAAGTGGCTGGACGATAAATTGTCCACATCATCAACCATCCCGTCACTCCTGGCTGACCTGAGTCAGGGCAGTCCAACCTTAAGTGGCGAGGATGAAAGGGTGCGTGATTTCATGGACGTGGCCGATCGCTCCAACGTTCATATGTGGTTGTCACTCGGATCCAAGTTGGCCGCGACGCAAATGGTCATTGAGGTCAGGGAGAAATCTAGTTTTTAAGTTATTGAATCTGAATCATGCGCGCAGACGATGAAATCAGCTACATTGTCGCGGAACGTCCATATCATACCTTCGTCAAAAGAGCTCAACGCAGAAAATGTTATGGACAGCGCAACAAAGGCGCTTGAGGACATGGTCAGCGAGTCGGTGAAGCAGAGGCAAGACACTCTTCCAGCTTGGTGGAAACAATGGGAGACGGGAGAGCACGACTCAACTTCTCCAAGTAAAGGACTACAAGACACTCAGGATTAGGCCCATCTTGGAGCATAAGATACATTGTTCATTTATTGGGATCCAATTAGTTGATAACAAATGCAATGATAGAAGGTAAGATGCAATAGATATATGTTATGAAGTCAGAAAAAAGTCCAAAGAAAAGTCAAGCATGGTCCAGCCATCGCAAGGAAAACCGAGGCATGAGGAGAGTGACCTCCATTCCAACCCGGTGGCATTCCAAGCGTAATGGCTGGCATGGCATGAGTGACAATAGAAGTGGTTAGCTGTCCGTTAGAATTAATTGTAGTCAAAGTTGTTAGTGTAGGTGAAGGTGAAAGAGTAGGCAAAGCGGTCACATTAAGTTTCTGACCAAGAATGGGACTGTACGTGTTGGTAGCTAATCCAGACTCCACAACAGCACCCACGGAAGCTGAAATAGAAGAATTAAATATATAAGGAGGAGTTGAATAGACAGGGTTCGGCACAACATAGTTAGGTAGAGTTGTCGCTACCGTCGCTGACTCTGACGAGAAGAAAGAGGCTATGGAGTTGGGAGTTACTGTGGTATTCGTCCCGTTGTTGAGAGGATATAGACCGATCATGGGAGATTCCTTGGTATTGATCCCAAAACTAACAACAGTGTAGAGAAAGCTTGGGTGCTGCGGCAGCTCAACGCACCTGAAGACCGTATACACGGTTCTAAGAAACGCCGAGCCTTGTAAAGAAAGTCAGCTATTATGATGTCAAAAAAGTTAAATAACGGAACCTATTTGCCAATCGACCCCATCGGAACTCGGCGGCGTGGCCATTGGCCACGACAAACAAAGATTCGGGTTACCGGATGCAGGCCCAATCATGTAGTCTGTTGGCTGTAGGATATATTCATCTTGTCTGACACGAGGTGAGGAGGGTGTTATTTTACACCAATGATAGAGACGCACCCGAAAAAAAGAGACATGGTTACAGTGGTATCACAGGGGACTACCCATTGGCCATCTTGGTGTTATTGAATGTCAATGCGCAACCTTTGAGAAGCCACGAAACGAACCGGTGTTAACTAGTCGAGCACCATCTATGAGCGCAAAAAGTCGGGAGACCTGTAATAAAGTTAGGCGTACTACTACCACGCTTAGACAACATACGTCACCCAATGGCGCATAGATGCCGGATGTTCCGCTGAAATTCGCAACAGAATCAGCGCAGGAATGCCTGACGACCCAATACGACATACACATCAAGCAGGGAATACGATAGGTTCCGGGTGACAGCTGGATAAGTTGGTTGCGGATCCAGGCGAACCCCGCCGACCTAATGAGGCAAAAGTAATGAGTTGTGAGCACCAGTTGTACCTGAAGTAGCGACGGACACCGAATCCCGATAAGGGTATTACCCATTGTAGGTAACTGGAACTCGACGAGTTGCTTTCCGAGAGGAAAGGGGGAAATTCCGCCACTTTATTCCAGTTGATTTTACTTGCGTTGGACACAACGGACGAATCAATGGCTCCTAGCATAGTTCGTTAGGCTTCCTGATGTGCTCGCGTGATGACGATATACCATACCGATCGTGAGGGAACCAGTCGAATTTCTGGTCAGACTAACGCCAAATAAGGGGTAGTCCAGGAGCCCATGCTGCGCTAGTCTTGCAAAGAAGGGTTCCGCTGTGTGAGAGAGACGCGTCAATGGAGATTATACACTGCTGTATTCTGATGCTTACGGTTGTTCACCGACGTCGGTATAGATGATAAACGCGGGAATCCCAGACCCATGATCCCGCTAACTCTGTCTGTGAAAGTCACATTGGTACTGGTAATCACACCTGCATGACGATTAGCCCCCAGAATCTCGATTTGAAATGAATAACGCACCGAAAGCTTGATCAATAACGGTGATATTAGCCAGCTGGACGGCCTCTTTCGCGACGTAGCCCGAGGCGACTGCACAGACGGGGACATTTAGCCAGTACAATTAAGCAGGTGAACCTCCGCTCACCAGTGCCGTCCGCGTAGCTGACTTCATATGGAGTAGCGTTGCCGGAGATAGACACGAATGTGGGACTTTCATACGACAGAGGGTACTTGGGTAGTGACTTGCACGAACTCGTCTGACACGCCGTTGACATGATCCATAGATCTGAAGATGCTGTATCGAGCGCAACTCGGAAATATATATCTCCTATAGTAATTATAGTGTAGTATGACCTTCAGAGAAATGTAAGCGGGTAATAAAGTAGGTGCACGAATGTATGGCCTCACTGTTTATCCGTTGTAAGCGCTAAGGAGGTTATTCCATCGAGGAAAGTATTGTCAGACAAGGTAGCTAATTGTGTCGCATTCGACCACGTTGCATTGTTCCGGGTAGTTGCTCTGGAATACAAATGAATAGGGACTGAAATTGGGTTTGACCGAGGGTGCAAATTGGAAACAGAATGAGCCAATGCCATGGGCACGACCTTGGCAACGAAAAATGCCCACAAAAATACGGGTAGTAATGAATGCATCGTCCTGGTCTTCTCGAGGGCCTGGGGTTGCAGCAGTGTCAAGTATGCATATGGACCAAAGGAATGTGTGGATGATCTCATACCCCTGAGTCACTACTAACCATGGCAACAGTGTCTCATTCGCAATCCAATTCCAATAGGTATACATAGAACCATTGGCGCAAAAAAAAACGGGCAACAAATAAAACGGAAACTTGGGATGGGTACTACAGCTTATTGAAATAATACAATCCGCATCGAAGAAAGGGCTGATTAAGGAATGTCATACGTTGTGAGAGGAAAAGAAAGACATGTAATAGAGCATAAGTCGACAAGGAGATGGGTAACGCCAGATAACTTCGTAAAAAAAAAAAAGACAGAGAACGGATAAAAATATGTCGAGAACAAAACGATTCACCGTTTTGCAAACACCTTTTTGAGAAGGCTCAGTACTTTGGGAACGTTCAGCTGCACGTATTCAAGATCGAGAAGATGCTTGTTATCTTTTTGCTGTTCCAATAGTTAATCGTGACCGTGGAGCTAGTAGAAGAAAGTATAACAAACCTTCTCCAGCAAGTCATCTATTTTGAGATCCATCTCAAGGATAGCCTTTTCACGCCCCTTGTAGTGCAGTGCGATAATGAATGTCCCGGGAGAAGGGGAGGTTATATTGAAATAGATATTCGGTCGCCTGCTCGTCGACATCGGCAAAATGAAACGCGGCCAAAAGCATAAACGTGTTCTCACCTATTATCCGGTACATTGCTCTCAACAATGATACCCTCCTTCTCAAGCTGAGCATGTGTAAATCGGTAGGGTCCCAGTACAGTAGATTTTGATGGCTTCTTAAGCTCCTTTCCACCAACTGTCACTACACCCACAGCGGTTGTGCTGCCCCTGTCTTTGGAAGCCGTGAGACGCACATTTTGTAGATAGGCTTTGTACTGTTCAAGCTGCCCGCGCAAATAATTGTTGTGATCGCAGATGGTCTTGTATACCGCCTCAAGAGACTTGATCTCCTGAACAACCTTTTCCCTCAGATTGCCCAAATGGACAAGCTCCGCAGCGACTTCCTCCTGCATCAACTTGTATCCATCCGCTCGATCAACCACCCTTATTTCTTCCAGCTCACGAAGCATCTCTTTCACCTTGATGCCTTTACGAACAAGGACAGGGTCCTTCGTCGTAGCAGCACGATCGGCAATAACGGCCAAGTTGTAGGGACGCTTGTCAACGACGTTTGGCATGGAACGAATTAGTTGGACAAATATTGACTTGGTCTCCATGTATAACATGTCACTGGAAGACACTGAGTCCATCAATGCGCTTTGAAGGTCATGCACGGGCGTCTCCCAACGACTGTACAAGGTCAGTTCAACTGTGCGGTTCTCTTTTCGAGGAACTTGGGGAGGTGAAGAACCCAGCTCATCCGTGAGGATACGTAGGTGGTGCTTGTCGTTTGGAGACTATACTACGGGATCAACAAAACAAACCCAAAAAGACAAGGACAGCGGAAGCAACGGACCAGAGTTTCAATATGCTGTAATATTAAGGAATGGGTGTTGTACAATTCGTTCAGCGTGATATGTATCATCAAGTCTTTCTTAGACAGTGCCATGTATTGATCCATCTGATGACAAAACGCATTTTAGCTTTCCGACTATCAGGAAAACCCGGGACAACGGACCTCGAGCGATTCGTAAAAATCTCCTACTTCACAAAGATTATTGAGGAATTGGTTGATGCGAGCTTTGTTGTTTTCCACAAATGGGTTCAAGGACATCATATAGATCTCCTTGGAATATGACGGCTTATTGGCCAAGTTTTGAAGCATCTTGGCAATCTATCACCAAGCGGCAGAGCGTCAGGATTTTGAGGCATGCGAAAGAAGTGTTAGTATCTCACGAGTGTGAGGGTCCGCCGCGGATGCTTCGCAGGGACGCCATCGACTAGCATATACGCTTGGGGTGTAACAATTGCTGGATTGATGAAACGAAGGAAGAAGAAACCGCCAATGAGCGAACAAATGGCATAATCAGTGGCCTCGGGATATTTGCGCTGTGAACGGGAATGAGTTTCGTCCCACGCAGTATCAAAGGCTATGTGATGTCATAACTTACGCGCGTCAAGCTTCGAATCTGCTTACAGATCCAGCGTATGCCATATGGAACGCTTTCCATGCTTTCAATGATGGTAACTAGGAAGCTATTGGCGATTTCCATTAGCATCGTCAGCCGGGGGGCGATGATAGCTTGAACATCAAGGTTTTCGGCAGCTACTTCGGGAGCGACACCGCGCGGCAGATTAGGTGGCAATGAGCCCGTTTCCTCCTCAATTTGATTGATCATTTGTTCGTACACCTTTGGGCGGCGTATCAATCACGGTCTTTTGATGGGAAAGGTAGGTAAGTGTGTCACCTTGACTGGGTTAATCTCAAGGTTGAGGTCCTTGTGTTCTATTAGGCTATTGATGCGTTCTGCGAGAACACTCTTAAGGTAGCTTTGGCCAGGGCCACGACGGGTATAGGTAGTCATCATTCGAGAGACAGGGGTGTTGGCACGCAACAAAGAGCCGAACTCGGTTGCAGTTTCGAACTGGGCAGACAGGACGGACTGGAACATGGTGAGGAGCAAATGTTCTTCTCTGCTTTCGTACTGATTGCCGTACAAGGTAAACATGACGGTTTGAAGTAAGGTGTCTATTTCGGAAAGGGAAACAAGGCGGCATAGCGCAGCGATGTGGCGTGGCTCGGACTGTAGAAGGAAGAATAGATTGGAGTACTGTTGTAGCTTTCGATCGTCGGGGTAGTGCCCTTCCGTTGGATCAACTTCTTCCAGAGTCCTCTCCACCTCGCGTTGCTAGGAGGAATGTTAAAGAAGCAGACTTTTTAAGGTTGTAAATGGAAGCGAACCTCATCCAGAGCCATCCTATTCTGGATCAAGAGCGCAATCCGGGAGTCAAGGTAACGAACATCACGCTCCAGGACAAAGTTTTTCTTGGACTGGGCGGAGATTTTGCTTTTGAGGTCTCTAAGACGTTTCTGGGCTGTATGAAAAAGACAATTAGTGTGGCAAGGGAAACGAGGGACTTAGAGAGGAAGAGACCTCTGGCAAGCTCATCTTCTACTTCAACATCTTGTTCGGCTGCGATGCTGAAAAAGGCGTTGACGCTACGTCTGTCGTTCATGGTATTTCGGCCTGTCAGACGACGGGAAGATATGCTCGCGGGGGACATCGGCTCGTAGGACATGATGTTCGTTTAAAATAGGATGAGGGTAGGGAATAAGATTAGTGGGCTGGGTGGGAGGGGAGAAGGAGGGAAACAAGCGACACCTGCGCTCGAGAGGGCGAACCGGAGGAGAAAAGGGTATCAAAGGTTGGCGCCAAGGTTGGGAGGCGGTGGACCTGAAAGAGTGGAGATCCCAAGGCGAGAATGTTGGCTGTTAATGGTCAATAATTTTCTCACATATTTAATTCATTGAGTACCACCATAATGCTGTGCACTGACCATGTCCAATCTTTTAGCAATACCCTTTAAAAGCCCCTACCCGCTCAACCTCAAAGATCCTGTACGCGACTATGTCCAAGAACGTGCTGGTGTCCATCCAGACGAATTCAGGGACGATATCAATCGCTGGCAATCTCTGAGAAAGAATGCTGTAGGCGGTTCGGTGCACATCAATAACATTGATCCTATACTTCTGTCCGTAGCTCACCGGCTACATTTCCAGACATCATACTAACGTTCTCTCATAAGGTACCATGCACAGCTTTGCTCCATCCTATCCAAGCTCCCAACAGATGTGGGTCGTCTGACCATCGCTAACGTAGGCGTACCATCGTGATACCATATCATAGATCCAGCTAGACGTTACCTATGCGCCCGCCTTCGCCCCCACAATTCTACCCATCACTCTCAGAAACCTAGCTTACGAAAGGGCTGCTGTGCTCTTTAACCTTGCTGCCCTCTTCTCCCAGCTTGCCATGTCGGAAGATCGAGCCCGTTTGGATGGGATCAAGCGAGCCACCAACAACTTTCAGGTTTGACACTGTGTCTCTGAAGTTATTTCGATTTTTTTTTCTCAACTACAGCTTTTTGCCCAGTCTGCTGCCGGGACGCTGTCGTATTTATTCGCTTCGGCAACACCGAAATTTGCGTTGCCCTCCGACGCTGAGGAAGGATTGATGGATCTTTCCGATCCGGTTATCAGGAGCCTTGAATGGCTGATGCTTGCACAGGCCCAGGAATGCTCCTGGCAGATGGCAAAACTAAGTAAGAAGGTTTCCCCATCACCACAGTGCATGCGATGCCATCCTGTGTGACATATAGGCCAATACAAGAACGGTGTCATTGCTAGGGTAGCTGCCCAGGTATGTGGCCCCTGATATGTCAATCACAATAGCTGAGCAGCCCAGACAGCTGCATTTTATCAGCAAGCCTATACAACAATACGGGATGCGGCTTCATTGATCAAACGTACTTTTCCTTCTGTAGGTGTGCTAAGTCATCAGTACACGTGCGCATACATAGCTGACAACGCTGTTAGGACTGGTTACCCCACATCGAAACCAAATGGCACCACTTCGAGGCCGTTGCTCAACTTAGACAAAGTATGGAAGATATAGAAGCCCGCAGGTTAGTGTAAGCTCCAGATTAAGCTGCAGCCGCTATCTCATGGTGGAGTAATAGATATGGCCACGAGTTGGCGAGATTGCACCGGGCGCACCAAGATGTCAAAGCCGCGCTGGATGCTGGCAGGCGCGGCAAAGTCGCACACGCCATCCTCCAAGACGCTCAGGTAAGTGCTGTGGGTCTGCCGGGGGGAAAAACATACAACTCATTGCATTTAGTCACTATTGGAGATAGTACAGAAGGGGGTAACGAGGGCAGAACGAGACAACGACTTGATTTACCACCACGATGTTCCCGCTGCAGCCACTTTACCTCCCATCAAGCCGGCCCCCCTAGTTTCATCCACGGTACCTCCTGGATTAACTAATCCTGCTTCTGTTCTCGGTGGCGAGTCCCCTTTATTTGCTAATCTACTAGGATGGGGTGCCAGAGAAGCTATAAGTAAGATCCCCTCCTTTCTTCGAATGCCCACAATGACAGTATGGTGAAGGTATTTATAACGAACGGAAAACCTCGCTACTCCACCAAAAGGTTGTCGACGTGTCACGTCAGTTGCAGGATAGCGCTGATCAGTAATTGCGATTTCTGCGTTGAATTGGCAAACAAAGTTTGACTTTCTTTCAAAGGGAGCTACGAAGTCTAAACCTTCCCGCTGCTTTGGAAGCGCTAGAAAGGCCTATTGGACTGCCTCCCAGCTTATTACGAAGAGCGGAAGATATTCGTTCCGAGAATGGTCCAGCTAAGATAGAAGCATCAATAGAGGATATTCAAAAATTAGCTCACCGAGATCTAGAACTGCTAGACGAGGTAAGGAAGGCCTGTTATTATTCCTGCTTGTGTTTTTTTAAATACAAACATGCTTGTTTAGGCCATGGACGTTTTGGACAACGAAGCATCAGAAGACGAGGCTGCTCGCCAGAACGCGCGCCTTGACCGCTTACCCTCACATGAAGCAAATGTCAAGCTCGTTGAAAAGCAAAAACGTTATCGCAATTTATTGACCCAGGCTGCTGAGAGTGACGAGTTCTTGCGACAGAAATGGGAAGAATGGGAAGAAAATATTGTCATGCTGACGTGGAATGAGGTACGTACGAGAACATGAACGACTTGATTATCGTCTTCATGTTTCTACAGAAAGATTTGGAAGCATCAGTGCCCTCGTCTACGTTCACCTCTTCTGCCCATATTACACCGCAAGGGAGGCAAACGAAAGCATACGCGCGCACCCTACGTCTTCTCCTAGAATCACTCGATGACCTTCACAGAGAGCGCGAACAGCTGGTAAAGAGGGCTCGAAGGTTAGCCGAGGCCGATGATATTCGTGATCGCATTGTCGGGGAAGCCGCCAAATTCGATAATATCTCGAATGTGGAGCCTCTCATGTTTGAGGATATCTCTGATCAAGAACTTGCCAAGTATGACAAGTTCCTTGTCGAACTGAGAGAATTTGAAGAGAAGCAAGGTGTGATTCTCACGGACATAAAGGTGAGAGGAAAGTGTAGTAAGCCACCGAAACGTTGACGATATTTTATTTAGAAACAAGATGAACTCTTCTTACAGTCTCGCCTGGAGGATCCCGCTGTCAAGGATCGAGAGTATGCGCTGCAGTCCCTCGAACTCGCCTACTTTAAGTACAAGGAAATTGTTCATAATTTAGAAGAAGGATACAAGGTCAGTTCTACCTGACTTGACATTGGGTTAGCCCTTGACCATGTTTTTCTCAGTTTTACAATGATTTTTCCAGTTTATTAGTCAAGTTCAAGGAAGAATGTAGAATATGGACGTTGGAAAGAAGGCAACAGTTACAGTATGTTTACACTTGAAATCTCAAACAGATTGCTTATTGAGATTACACAGGTTACTGACGCGGGAACTGCGACCACCTTCTATACAAGGTGAAAAGGCTGTCCGTACTTCCAACGCCCGACAACTATCACCGACGAAGCCAGATACGCGCAGAGGGAAGGCAATCAGCGCCAAGTTTCCTCCTCTTGACTCGAACGAGTGGGAATTTGAGGAGGTCCCCTTGCCTCCTGGTGCAAAAAAATCTAGGAGATAATATGAATAGTGGTAGCTGCGAAGTCATTGGCACAGGATCATGGTCCCGGAAAGGCAGTGCGCTCCACGGCCTGTAGTACCCCATATAGTACAACATCAGAATAATAAATAGGATGCTGAGAGGCCAGCAGTTTAGCAACCATGGGCCATTCAAGTTCAGACAGTGATTCCGACCACCATCATGGGCATAAGCACAGGAAGCAAAAGCACGGTACAAGCTTCTCATTTCTATCCACCGACAGTCGAGGCTCATTCCCTACACTATAGCTCATAGGCGTCACAGTCCTGCGTTTCATGGGGGTCATCACCACCCGCATGCTAGTAGTCATCATCATCCACATGCCAGCGGCCATCACCAGCAACCTAAATTGGGGGGATTGATATCGAGTTTGATCGGTGGATTAGTCGGCAGTCACCTTGGCCAACGCGATAACCCGGATAACGGTGTCCAACACTTCGTTCCACACCCCATGTCTCAACCAGGATCAGGCCCCCCGCTTCTTAACCCACAATATGGCCAATCGCAACCCCACGGACCCTTCTCTGCACCAGCATACCCACCACCTGGACATCCAGCTCAGGCCCCTCATAGATCGTATGCTGCGCCAGGATTTCCTACCCCTAACAGTAGTCAAGGATATGGTCCCGCTGGATATCCGACTAATCAGGAATTCGTGCCGTATGGCCAGGGCCAGGTAAAGGAATCAGCTCCCCCTGTATCGATCCCCACCCCAGGCACGACGAACCGGGATCCCGATGCGCCTCAAAAATTTCCTCCCCCCCCAGGTCCACCCCCCGCGTATACCCCGAATACAAACCAGCCCCCTCCATCGGGCCATCGTATACCACTTGACACGGCGTCCTCTTTCTTTCCTAATTCATCTGAGCTTGGCCAGCCCGCATCCTATGACCTGAATGGAGCACCTCTCTACTTCGGTTCGGCACTCTTTCCTCGTTCAGTGCATCCGTGTAAGATCGGCGTGCATCTCGAGAAACCGGCGCTTGTCGCTTATGGAGGATATGAACGTCCTCATGAAGGAAGATATGACCTTCTTCCGTTTGATCCCCAGTTGATGGAATTTGTGAAGACGTCTCACGGAGCAATTCCGCACGGCAGGAGGCCGGTAGAGGGCGGATATGAGGAGGACGGGGGGAAGCTCTATCATGCGATGGTAGACATCGGTGGTGTGAGAGTGCCAGGAAAGACAGGTACCCATTTGTGAGTGCCTATTTTTGGGTTTCAATAGTCCGACGTGCTCACTTCATTACAGGGGAGGTGCCAATGTCGGATTCGGGGGCGCGGAACACCACGTTGCTAATAACTATGAAATATTGTGAGTTTGTGGGTCTCCGTAGGGGACACCCCAACTGAATCGTTCCGCAGGTGCTGGCGATAGAAAATTGGATACTGAACGATTATGCCGACAATGTACAAATTAACACTGAAATATACTATGTTAAGTAGTGTGTAACTCATGAACCCTTCCAATCGCTCTCTCCCCGAGTTGTTCCACAAGCCGAACAAGTTAGATGAGCTGGCTGATTGAACCTGTGTACGAAAATTAGTGATGAGTAGGGATCGGAAAGCGACGAACCCTACAATGTACACACAAGACATTCCCATTGAGGCAGGGAATTTGATGGCTTCTTGCGTCTAGGATTCCATTGCGATTCGGAAACCACAGTAAGTTCGTCGTCCGAGTCGGCAACGTCATTCTTTTTGCGGGACTGAGTCAGACTTTGAACGAGCTCCTTGTACGACGATTGTGGAGGGGCTGACATTTTCCCCTTACTTTCTTCTGCACTCTGGCCAACTATGAAAGTTGAACCAGAAGGAACGGGTAAATCGCACCCAGTAGCATCAGAACTGGAAGAATCGCCGCGAAAATCAAATTCGCGCTGGAACTCCTTCCAAGTGTTAGCCTTGTCCAGTCGGGCCAGGTCGCCATCCCGTTCACGACTGTTGAGCAGAGTTTGTCGACGTTGGGCATCTGTTTCGACAATCTCAACTTCGCTTTCACTGTCATCTCCTGACTCTTCTTTGGGAGATGACGCCATTGGCGTTCCTTGCAACGCGTTCACGCGCTTTTCTGCCGCCAAAGCTCGCTCTTCCCTTGCTCGTTTACTGCCATGGACCATGTCAAGGCTCAAGAAATATTTATGGCCAGACTTGATGGTTCACCTTCTTGCTTGCTTCCTAAACCCAATACCAGTCCCGTCAGCTGAATTTTCTGACAGCTTCGAACCTTGACCAGCGAAGGCGCTCGCGGATACTCTCGTCCCCGCTTTGCGTCTACGTTTCCTTGATGCTAGTCCAGAAGCAGCTCCCCTGAATCGGCGGATAGATGTGGGTCGTGCGCGTGTTTGTGCACCACCACACTGACAGTGTATTAGTACTAGAGCCCCCCCGACAAGTTGTCGCATACCATAAACTCTGGTAGGTCTCCGGGGTCTATGCCGTCACCCGCGACACGCGCGGAGTCTACAAGACGCTGGCCTGCTGACCAGTAGCCTGCAACGCCGTCAAATCCTGAGGTTCTTATAGGCATTTATAGACACATACCGTCACCATAGTACCCCTTGTCCTGCAAAGAGCGTACATCTGCCCGAAGCCGCCTCCACAGTGCTTGAAAATCAGATCCGTGGTTCATATGCTAATTGAAAGTTGTGAACGCGAACTTTGAGATGATTGAAAGGTTCCTTGCCTTGATGTGAGCTAGCTGGGCGAATCAACATTGAGTGATATGACGGCACGATAGATCGTTAGCGCACTTCATGACAGAACACACTTATCAGCCAGTAAGCGGGGAAGAATGAACCATCCGGTCTTCGGAGAACTAGTTCTAGATGGATAATTAAGGAGATGCCAGTTAACCCTATTGAT
The DNA here is from genome assembly GCA_000497225.1 of Amanita jacksonii TRTC168611. Lineage (NCBI taxonomy): Eukaryota > Fungi > Basidiomycota > Agaricomycetes > Agaricales > Amanitaceae > Amanita > Amanita jacksonii. Next base: position 117,624 of record AYNK01004792.1, on the reverse strand, counting down.
AAAGATACTGTACCAACAGTCTCCCCGTGATTCCAGTTCCTGCCAGCGAACACGGAGTTATATTCGTACTGTATTAATTATACGCATCGATACAGTAAAAAATGGGAGACATCGCGTACCTCCTCGAGACTGTTAACAACAAAACCATGCGATTTCATGATGGGTCGGACTTGGGCTGCCAGAGCACGTAATAACTGCCTGGGTGCTTCCTTGTCCTCTGAGTGGCCGACGTGCAATGCAGTGATGAAGTTGACGTGAGGATTTGGATTTGATTCTGATTCATTTAGCCTGAGATGAACCATGCTTTATGGGGTGGTTACGAGTTTGAATGCGCCTTCCCGGCGTTACCCGCGTTACTCTTCCCCAAGATAAGATTAGGCCACCCACTCTGCCACTGGACTCTCTTGTCCTTTCCCCATCATGAAAATCGCAGTCCTCACTTCCGGCGGCGACAGCGCAGGCATGAATGCCGTTGTGCGCGCCGTTGTTAAAACTGGCATCTTACGGTGAGTGTCTACATCCTTCTCTGATATATGCTGTAATGCACTACCAGAGGCTGCGAAATGTGGGTTGTACGCGAAGGATATGAAGGCCTCGTTCGTGGAAATGTCGCAGCAGACGCAACACGATCTTCTATCAGCGCAGACGCGACAACATTTTCAGCTGCGAATCAAGATGTGGCTGAAAAATCAAGTACAAATCTACTGCACAATCTTAGATTCGGCGATGGAGATTTACTAAGGGATGGAACGAGTGAGTTTCTTGGAGGCCGCACGCTGAAGGGAAGGTATATTGTTCGTGTTGGGTTCGATGACGTCCGAGGTTGGTTCGCAGAAGCAAGTATTCCTGGCATGTCCGTCTGAATTGCAGTACTCATTGTTGAAAGGGGGGGACACTTATCGGCACAGCTCGATCGGCTGCTTTCAGGACCCAGGAAGGGCGTTCAGCGGCTGCTTATAACCTGATCAAGGAAGGAATTGACGCCCTCGTCGTTTGCGGAGGAGACGGGTCTCTGACGGGAGCAGATATTTTCAGGGCCGAGTGGCCTCAGCTGATAGAGAACTTGCACACCGAGTGTGAGTCTGATAACGGCAAAATAAATGCAAAATTGACACCATGGCGTTCCCCTAGCAAAGATTACAGAGGAACAACTCCAGAAGCATGCACATTTAAGGATCGTTGGGCTCGTTGGCTCGATCGATAATGACATGGCCATGACTGCTCTTACCATTGGTGCAGCGACGGCGCTGCACCGTATATGCGAATCTATAGACAACATTAATTCAACAGCATTTAGCCACTCTAGAGCGTTCGTGGTTGAGGTCATGGGTCGTGACTGCGGTTGGTTAGCGCTCATGGCCGGCATTGCGTAAGGATAGCTGAACTAGTAGGAGAGGTTGCTGATTGTCTCTTCAGGACAGGGGCTGATTTCATCTTCATACCGGAGCGCCCTCCCGAGACGGACGATTGGGAGGATGAAATGTGTGCTGAGATTCATCGAGTAAGCTTTCGTGGGATCTAATATTCATTGCTAACCCAATTCCGGTTACCAGCACCGTGAGGTTGGTAAACGAAAGACGATCGTTATCATAGCAGAAGGTGCTCATGACAAAAACCTCAATCCAATCCGCGCAGAATACGTCAAGGACGTGCTCGCAAATAGACTTCAACTTGATACTCGCGTGACGACGCTAGGGCATACACAAAGAGGAGGTAGACCTTGTGCCATGGATCGTATTCTGGTAAACGTTGCATCATTTGAGTATATATTGATTAATCCTTATGCTTGCTTTAGCCGACCTTGCAAGGTGTAGAAGCAGTCAAAGCGCTTTTAGAGGCAACTCCCCAAACGCCATCTTATATGATCGGAATTGCTGAGAACAAAATTATACGAGTACCTTTGGTGGAAGCCGTTGCTCAAACAAGATCTATAGCCACAGCTATAGGTAAAAAGAACTTTGATCTCGCAATGGAAATCAGAGGCGAGGAGTTTATTGAGTCTTTGGAACATTTTGTAGCAACATCAATGGTGGTGAAAGAGAAACTGTTACCACCAGAACAAGTGCGTAGCCTCTGTTCTTAAAATGACGAGGAAAATCTAACATCGTGTTAGAGAATGCGTATTGGGATTATGCAGTGAGTATCATAGTAAGGGATCATAGTGGCATTGATAAATGGCCTGGCTTATCTAGTGTCGGGGCCCCTGCAGGTGGCATGAACGCAGCGACGCGTGCTGCCGTAAGGTATTGCTTGCGCCAAGGACATACACCCATCGCCATTCACAACGGATTCCGTGGGCTTTTGGATGGTGATGTCGATGTCATGACTTGGCTCGGCGTTGACGCGTGGGCCGTCCGCGGCGGTTCAGAGCTAGGAACAAACCGTGTCCTGCCTTCAGTTGACCTTGGCTCAGTGGCTGCCAAGTTCCAAGAATACAACTTTCATGGAGTGATGATGATCGGGGGATTCGAAACGTTCAGTGCACTTCATATCCTGGACGAGGCGAGAAGGCATTACCCCGCGTTTCACATTCCCATAGTGCATCTTCCTGCAACGTTAAGTAACAACGTGCCAATGACGGACTATAGTTTGGGCAGTGATACAAGCTTAAACGCACTCACGGATGCTTGTGATGCCATCAAACAGAGTGCTAGCGCAAGTCGAGATCGAGTATTCGTTGTAGAGACTCAGGGTGGCAAATGTGGTTACATCGCTGCTTTGGGCGCCCTGGCGGTGAGCCTCATTGTCAAGGTGCTTGCATTTATTCATGTCAGAGTAGACGGGAGCTTCTCTGGTTTATCTGCCGGAGGAACGTGTAACACTTGATAGACTGAAAGAGGACGTCACGTTCTTGAAGAACCGGTTCAATATGGACGTGCAGGGCAAGAGCGAGGGCCGCCTCGTGATACGGTAAGATAAAAGGGCTGTAACACTACAGCATCTAAAAGCGCATTGCAGAAACGAGCGATCATCGGATGTGTACACAACTGATTTCTTGACCAAAATGTTTTTACAGGAAGGAGGGTCATTGTTCGATGCACGTTCCGCCAGCCTGGGACACACGTTGCAAGGCGGAATTCCATCTCCGATTGACCGCTTGCGAGCTGTCAGGCTTTCACTAAAGTGCATGGTGTTCATGGAACATCACCACGAGTTGATGAGAAGAACACAGTCAAAGACCAAACACGTTGCAGGAGAGTCAGCGGCAGTGATTACGATCCAAGGGAGTGCTGTGAAATGGGTCCCTGTGAGAGAGATGATGGAGCACGCAGACATGGTGAACCGGCGAGGCAAGGCGACATGGTGGTCAGGGATCCAATCGTTGGTGGAGGCGCTGGCAGGGCGATCTGAGTTCCTGGAATTGAAGCGTGGGAATAATGTTGTTTAAGTTGGTGTTTGTACATGTTGACGACGCGTTGTCTTGAAAATCCATGGCTGTGGTCATCTCTGCCAGTCCCAAGCCCACAATGTCTCCCAGACCTCCTCTGCCCCTCGGTCATCTCAACCCTTATCTTCCACCGGCCCGTATGTATTCTGCCCTCTACTGCTCTTGCCGTTTCTCATGTCTCGCAGTCCAGTCTCCTAATCTACCCCCAGTCAAGTATCAGATCCTCAACTGTCAAGGCCAGGACATTCTTGTCAGTTTCCTTCCTATTAATTCTCAGCCTTATCTCATCTCTATCATCAGGTTGGGAGACTCAAGATTCTTACAAACACGGTATGCCACGCCCCGTCTACGCGTACTTCCTGCTTCTCACCTCACCCAACCAGGGTTCAGGCCACGCGTTCATCCTCCGACGCTTCGACACCGGTGCCATAAGCGTCACCACCATGTTCCGCGCTGCCTTTCCCAACGCCACAGAGCTCGACGAAAAGACCGAGATCAACTGGATCAAGGAACACTACGACTTGTCGGGCAACAACGGCTCCGTACGCGACCAGCAAATCGCCAGATTGGCTGGCGTATGGGTGTCACCTGAAGTGGCGTTGGACCTCGGCGCGGAGTACAACCTTGGGTCGCTTATCAACGTCATCGTTGATGCCCATCCGGATCCAAACGCCAACTACAGACGGTCTGGGAAGTCTGCCACTGCAACGGGTGTTGGTTCCGGTACTGGTGTCGCGAGCAGCCCGCAGTTGAATATGGCGGGTCACCCAGCAACTTCATCACCCCAACAACCGACCTTGCCAGCCGCCAAGAGACGAAAAGAGTCTTCGCCCGGTCCGACGTCCTCCCCTAATCAAAGCCAAGTTCCTCCACGGCGATCGGCGCGCACTAAAAGCCCTGCGCCTCGTTCAACAATTCAGCCATTTGCGGCGGTGGTTGTGCCTCGTACTCCTAAAGCATTTAAAACTGCAGCTGCAGTAGCAGCAAGGCGGGAGGAGACACTAGTTATGACTCCAGGTGGCTCAGAGGAGACAATTGTGGAGGAACATGAGGAAGTGAAGGTGGACGCGCAAAAAGTGATTGATCATGTAGCAGGTGATGAGTTGCGAGAGCAGGATATCAGTGAACAGAAGGAGTTGATTGAGAAGCTAAAGGCCCAACGGGAGGCGGCGAAGAAGAGGGCAGTTGCAGTTGAGGAAGAAGATCAGGAACAGGAACAGGAACAGGAGCAAGGGGAGGAAGAGGGAGTCTATGAAGGGGAGGAGGAGGAAAAGACGACTGGAAAAAGGACCCGGGAAGATGAGGAGGTTCCAATACAGTTTCACTTTAGGGAAGCACAAGAACAAGAAACAGAAGAGCGCGCGATTGCGACGAATAGCAGGGTTGAGAAATGGAGGCTCAACCCTGGCACAAAGCGCGTTGCATGGGGTGTCGCCGCGTTTGCGGCTGGATTGGGTGCTGTGTATGTCTCCCTATGTTAGTTCACTGTAGCTGGCCAGCTAACCTTTGTTTTTCTAGTTTACTACCTACTTTTTTCTAGTTATGACCCGAAATGTATATATCTTTTCCCCCCTGTTCACCCAGTCGATTGGGCGGCCTTGCAAGCCGCGTCCCACCGCTGGATATATCTATCTATGAGTCACTGATACTGTTCTGTAGTAGTTCCTATTTAATTTTTACAACTCTCGCCTGTACAACCGACAGGGTATATTCAAAGCAAAATTATATCTTGTACATCACGGTACCTCTATGCTGCAGGGTGACAAATGAGGAATCCTTTGTTGGCGTACAACCCCGTGACATACAAGGCGCCTGATTTATCGTCCCGCAACGCCGTGCTAGAGGAAGAAAATCCATCACCATCACTTTGGAACACTGTTTTCATTCCAGGTACACCAGAAACCAAACCGTCCAACGGCGTCGGCGCCTCCGAATCAACCTCGTTGGCGAATGGAAGGGTATTCGACAGAGGAGGGATGGCGATGGCCCAGCTTGGTGCATGATCCGTCTTATTTTGTGCCAGCTTGGTTAGCGTAGGAAAGTGAGGATGGCCGGCGACGAGCAGAGTGCCATCATCCGTGAACCGAACGTTATCCGCGGCGAAGGGGAGGTCAATTGTGTGCGTGCGGTGAGTGAGAGCGTTTGTAGCCGGATTGCGGGAGTAAAAGTGGACTTGGGCGAGGGAGGATGAGGCGACGGCGAGCGTGGTGCCGTTTGGGGACAGTGCAACTCCATTAGGAAATGGGACAAAGATGTCAGAAGGAGTTATTTTGTCGATGGCGGTAGGGGAGAGAGAAACGTGCAAGACGAAGCCGAGCGGAAGGCCGAGAATGGATTCGATGACCGGGAGGACGTGGCCGACTACCGGTAGGCGGCGTGTGATCAGATGATCGTTGGAGACGTAAAACGCGTTGGGGGATGTGAGCGCGAGAGAGTTGGGGGAGAGAAAGAAGGTAGAGGAAATAGTGCGGATATGGCGAGCGATGGTGGGGTTTGAGGGAGCGAGAACAAAGTGCTCGATGACGGTGCGCTCGCGCGCGTGGTTGACGACGTAAAGGTTGGACTCGTTGCGATCATAGGAGGGCCAGATGTCCAACCCAAGCGGGTGGAAGTCGTGGCCCTCTGGATAGTTGTTGAGAGTGATGCGCTGCGGAATGGCATTTTCGGACTGGGAGTATAGCCAGAGTGTGCCATGTGGCTCAGGGTCTCGCAGGGGACCCATGACTGTATTCCATGCTTTGCGGCCTGCATCACAACTTAGAATAAGGTGACGGTCGGTGAGAACGTTCGCCCGGTCGTGCATGTCCCAGAACACGGCATCTTCGCAATTCGAAAGACGTTCTAACTCAAAGGAAGAACAGTCCTTGGTAAAGTCGCCAGCGTGATAATAACCACGAGGGAGATCGCGGTTAGTTAGGATAATAGTTTTGAAGACACGGGCGCTTCGATAGGAGATGATGCCCTTAATACATATCAGAAAAGCTATAGTTTGATTGATGGGAGAAGGAAGAACTTACGAGGAAGAGTACGAGATATGGCCAGGCTTTCATGGCGTAGCAGAATGAGGTTCAAAGTAATACACAGACCCAAACTAATGCTGCAAGCCCTGATGTAGTCCTCCACCCACTCCATCCCTTCTCTTGCCCTTTCCCTCATGTCCCCCGCCTCTGCACGCCTGGTTTTTCTTCTCATTTTTTCAATAACCTGCATTCTGTGGTCCCAAAGTCGTTATGGCCAGCGGTTTGAAGCAACTCGTCATACCTTGGGCCGCGAAAGCCTCGTCAAACGCATCTCTCTTGATTTGTTGAACACGGCCGTATTTAACGAGTCCGATACTGGTTCAGGGGAAGAGGTGTGTAGCTTGAAACTATTCATAGTCACCCTGTGCCTTATGTGTCTGATTGAGTCAGTGCCGACCACTTGCCTACCCCGTCTCGTCCCAGTGCCGTCATGTCCGAAGCGATGTATGCAATGTCCCAGAAACGTTTATCTCTATAAATTATCTCGAACACTACTTTTGTGCTGAACAATCCTTTCGACCTTTCGTATTCGCCGCCCTTCTAACATGGCTCTTGTTTCTCTTTTCTACACTCGGCATCACCGCCTCTGACTTTTTCACTCCTAATCTTGCCACCATTTCTCGACTCTTGGGCCTGGACGACAATGTAGCAGGCGTTACCTTTCTGGCTTTCGGGAACGGCAGTCCCGATCTGTCCTCAACGTACTCTGCAATGAGGGCCGGCTCTGGAAGCCTCGCTATCGGTGAACTTTTGGGTGCAGCCTCCTTCATCGTATCCTGCGTCGTGGGCTCAATGTGCATCATCAGACCCTTCCATGTATACCCTCGACCTTTTTTACGTGATGTTGGTTTCTTCACCGCAGCTGTCTTCTTGCTTTGGTTTATTCTGCAAGATAGCCAAATTCAATTTTGGGAAGCGGCAGCCATGATTCTCCTTTACTTCCTTTATGCATTGGTCGTCGCATTCGGAAGCTGGTGGGAAAAGAGGCGAGAGCAAAAGAAGGCCCTTGAAGAAAGAATACGCGCCGAATACGATGACGGCGAATCTACCATGTTTGCAGCTCCATACAGAGACCAGCGTGAGCCTACCTTTTGTAAATGTACCTGTTCTTCCTGCTGAAATCATTTAGCGGAGTCATCGCGATCGCCAGAATTATCCCCTTTGGAATTTGCCTCGCCGATCCCTGCCCGGCCACGAACCATCTCAAGTCCGTCCGGGCCTCGATTACTTACAAATCTTCCCCCGAGAAGCGGGGCCTCAGGAACACCTTCACCTGTACCATCAATGCACGTCAACAAGTTGCCCTCTTTTTCATTACTCGGAGCCCTCGAGTTTCGCGAGGTCGTCACCTCTCTTCGTAACCAAGCTTCGACGGCCTCATTAAGCATTTTTGAATCACCCGTAACCCCGTACGCCGGCGGACATTACCATGCTCGTACTCCATCTCGCCCACGTGGTCATTCCCCCTCCAGATCTCCTTTGAATGAGGTTGATCCTTGGGATGCTGCCTTTGCTTCGTCTTCGGTCCCGCTGGATGACCGGCCGTCTCGACAGCAGGAAGGTTTGCTCATCCAATCTTCAGTACCCGAGGAGAGCTCGCAAATGGGTACCCCCTCCGGTGGAACATCACAGGCAAGATTGCTCGTGCCTTCTATCCGCCGCGTCCCTCCCTCGCCAGCCCCTTCAGAGAGCAGTGATTCATCTACATACATCCCTTTGACAAGGAAACAGTTATTTGCGCAGAGGCTGAAACAGGCCTTCCACATATTATTTCCGACTTTTCACCATTTCGGGAACCAAAGTTTTATTGGCAAGATCGCCTCTCTCTTCGCTGCACCGGCGATCCTAACTCTCACTGTAACGTTACCCGTTACGGTCACACCGTACGATGGTACCTCTGCGGCAAAGGGGAAGCCTTATAGCGATGATGCACCATTGATGGACTTTGAAGAAGAAGGGGTACAGCGCGTTTTAATTGCCGAGGAAGAGGTGCAAGAAGGCATGCATGAGATCAAATTTAACAAGTGGTTGATGGCAACGCAATGTGCTCTGGCCCCCATTTTTTGTGCCAAAGTACTCCTTAGTAAATGGCCTTTCAACTTGAGTTTCTCTTGCTGATATCTTTGTATTAAAGATGATGTTCGGCATTCAAATTGGTTATTGTTGGCCACGGCAATTGGTGGGCTAGCTGTGGCCTTTTTAGTGGCTGTTTTTGCAGAAAAAGGGGATCGTCCCGTTGGGCGAATGGCTCGTTGCTCTATGGGATTTGTAGTGTCTATCGTATGGATCATGGCCATCGCCGATGAGGTCGTCAACGTTTTGCAGGCGTTTGGATTTATTTTCGGGCTGTCGGACGCTATTATCGGGCTGACTATATTTGCGGTGGGGAATTCATTGGCGGACCTGGTTGCAAATATGACGGTAGCGGTATGTGGATTGTGCCCTATCGCAGTTCCCTCATGACCCATGGATAGGTATTTGCCCCGATCATGGGGTTCTCCGCCTGCTTTGGTAGCCCGATGCTCAACATCCTACTCGGCATCGGTATTTCTGGAACATACATCATAAACCAGACGGGCCAGCCATATGAGCTCGGCTTTTCACGCAGCCTGCACGTTAGCACTATAGGCCTGCTGTGTCTACTAGGAGCGACTCTGGTTTTCGTACCACTCAACGACTACTATCTCACAAGAAATTGGGGTATCTTGTTGATCGTTTCATACGTGGCCATTATGGCCATCAATATCGTTGTTGAGCTCAGGAGCTGAGGGATATTTAGGGAATGCATATCTAATTTATATACTTTTGGGGCTAGTGCGGTTATGTATTTGCTATGCCTTACTCGTCGTCGTTGTCGTCATCACCTTGTTCGCTGTCTTCCACGTCTTCGGTAACACCGATGATGCCTCCTCCCTCCCTTTCCTTGAGAATCCTGCCGGTCTGTGCTAGTTTACTCCCAAGCGCTTTACGTACGCCGTAATTTGCGCCGACGTCCCACAATTGCAGCTTCGCCTTGGACCCAGCGGCTGCAATTATCAACGGGTCATCGGGCGAGAAAGCGGTCGAAAAAACTTTTCCCTATTGCCTTGGTAAGAAAGAATAACAAAATCGTGGTTGTTAAAGGTAACTTACAACACCCAGGTCACGAGAAGTAACAAGGCTAATGTTTCTCTTTCCTGTGCCCGATTCCTCTTCGTCCGTGATGTTCCATACTTTGACGGATTTGTCCGCGCCTCCGGTGACGATACAACCACGGATGTGAGGGCTGACATCAAGCGCAGAAGTTGCCCCGTCGTGGGCAGCTAAAGTGAACCTCGCTGGTGAAGGCTGAGTAAGGTCAGCTGGCAGTGTTCGGGCATCAAAGTTGAGCACAAGGCCATTTTCGAGAGATACCTAGAAAGAATACGGCAACGATAAGAGGACGTTGCACAAAATTGTTATACACACGTAGAAACCATAGCTCTCGAATGGATCCCATCGGAGTGCTTCAACGTCGCTGCCTAGTGTAGCACCAACCCCACTGTTCGGTGCACGAGTATCAAAAGTCCGCACTGTGCGGTCATAGCTACCGGTGAGAAGGACGCTAGGTTCTGCCGCGTTCCACTGCAACGCCTGAACCTTATCTTTGTGAACATCAAAGGTTCTAATGGCACCTGCTTCATCGCTTTCTCTTTTTCCATCATTGGAGATAGGGCTGCGACTCAAATCCCATAATTTGACGGTCCGGTCCGCACTTGCACTTGCCAGAAAATTGCGTTGCAACCTATTCCAGCTTAATCCGAGGACAGCATCGACATGGTAACCTTTCTCCGCCGCGCGATGCCTTACCTTCTTTCGTTTCTTCTTGCCTGACCCAGCGGCCGTTGGAATGTGGGCTTTTGTTACATCGGGCCTGCCAAGAACGGTTGCAGGATACATGGCATCGAGCACATCCAATGACCATATCTCGATCTCGGGATCAAGTGTTCCAACAGCGATGTAGTTGCCGAATGAGCTGTTGCTTTGAGGTGAATGAGATGTTGCAAAGGGTGGAAAATCGAGCCACTCCAAACAAAGGGGAAAGTTGGGGAGCATGAGGTCATGGTGGACGTATAAGTTCTCTTCAGACTCTTCGTAAACGTGTATTTCTAGCTGGGATACCTCGTCTTCCGTTTTAGCGACTATGATGAGATTGTCGGCGGGAAGAATTTCGAGCTCGCCGCGCTCGTTATCTTCTTCGTCCTTTTAGAACAAGGAGACAACAAAAGTCACCAACATGAGTGGGTCTCACGGCAGGTGAAAGCAATGACTTGCGACACACGTCTTTGAGAGTGATGTAAGGATCTTCGTCGTTATTTCGGTAGTAAGTAAGACCTTTGATGTTGCTAAAGATGCCCCCTGAATTTTTTTTTTATTGAGGCAGAACCGATGGGTAGGTGGGATTGAATAATGCTTACCGGTAGGATCTGCTTCTTGATCATAGTCATCCAACTTATATTGCGATAGATCTTGTGGATCTTTTGTTTTATTCTTCCGACTAGATACTTGACTATCAACTTGCATAGCGTCCTCGCCATCATCTTCGCTAAACATAAGATGAATCAAATTAGATGGGAAGAACATTGTTGTGGCATACTCGACCCAATCGCTTTCATCGTTGCCCTCGGTACTATCTTCCTCGGGCTCACCTTCTCCTCTTTTTTCCATGGCCTGTGCGGCCTTTTGAGCACGTTCCAATTCAACACGGGCATCTTCTAGCTCGATATGAGCCAGCGAGCTGATTCGCTCAAGCTCATTGTCATCAAGGACATATTTTTTCGGATGTTGTGCTGCTACACCTCGTCTAACCCAGGCAAGAGCAGATATGAGGTTGCTCATAGAAATAGTGGAGAGTATTCATTAATTATTATTAGTTTAAAATTTTTTCAAGCGGAAGAGGCCGAAGATGAGCATGACGTCAGGTATATTGGTAAAGACAGTTCCGCGTTATGTACTGGGCAATACTGTCGGTCACGCACGACTGCCAGTTGAACGCGCCCGACTTGATGCTACTACGAACAGCTGTAGAGCTATAGGCACTCTCCGCAGTGCCAATGTCAATCATAACTACGCGTCCAGAGTCGATGAACTCCAGGCCATGATGTATATTCAATGTGTCAACCTCTGCCCCGGGTTCTCCTGGCATACGGTGGGCACAGATCACACAAGAATCTTCACCTTCGGGCGGTGGTGAGAAGAATTTACGAAGCGCGAGCTGCATTTGGTCTATTGAAGCGTAGTAACGCGGCGCAAAAAATCGGTCGAGTGTATCTAACCCCATGATGAAAGTGAGTTGCACAGACGGGCAACGTGCATCGCCCACGTCAGATGCGTCTGTAAAACGATGCTCGAGAAAGGACAGAAGCTGAGTAGACTTGCCAACAAAGGTTGGCTCGTCAATAACGGCAATAGCGATGTTTTCTGGAGTATTGATAATGTGACCTGATAGCAAACGCATCATGTCGAGGCGTTGGAGGTGGGATGCATCTCCAGGCTTGAGTACCTTGTCCGCATTGCGCACTGATAGAAGCAAAAGTCTTGCGTCGTAGTCCCCACCAGCACCAGGATGAGTAGAGTTGGCCAAGGCGAGATGGGCAAGGGTAGGAGGATTGTACGAGGAATCGAGGACAGAGAGTCTGAGCGGGCGAGTGGTAGGGATAGGAAGCGAGGGAGGGAGAGGCCACTTGGGATGGGAAGCGTAAACGAGCTGGACACGGCTGATAGATAACATGGAGAGATTAGATAAGCAGAGGCATCTGCCACTGTACTGAACGGTCATTTCAAATTCAGATGGAGAAAGACGCTGAAGGTTTTTACAATCCGAGTACGCCTTCTTCCCCCTTGCTTCCTTCCACCACCATCATGATTCTCAAAGCCTCAGATGCGACCTCATCTACCCAAGATCCGTCAAAGTCTCCTCCCCCAGCGGAGGAAACAACCCAACCCGATGAATCTGGTGTGTGTATATCTTCTTATCCCATTTATATCCTCCTTTAAATATCGCCCCCAGGCCCTGCCAGCGATTTGATAAAATCAACATTTGAAGTCACGGCAAGTACATCTCATATCGTGCAAAGCAGGCAGATTTTCCTTATCTCCTGTCCGGGTTAGGTCACGCTCGCCGATCAGCAGCAGGACCCGAACTCGCCTCTTTATAGCGTAAAAACATTCGAGGAGCTCGGCTTGTGGGTGCCACTTCCTTGCAAAGTTCTCGGTTGTTCTTGATGTAACAACACAGACATCAGGACTTACTCAAGGGGATCTACGATATGGGTTTCTCGAAACCATCCAAGATCCAGGAACGCGCGCTACCACTTTTGCTTGCAAATCCGTTCGTACATTTCATTGTCCCCATTATTCACAACTGAAAAGATGACAAAGACCCACGAATATGGTTGGACAATCACAGTCTGGCACGGGGAAAACTGCAGCATTCGTACTTACTATGCTGAGTCGCGTCGATTTCTCGATAAACAAGCCACAAGTGCGTTGTCTATGATACCACAACACCAACGGCCCTTACCGCCCCGCATAAGGCACTTTGTCTCGCACCATCAAGGGAACTGGCGCGTCAGATCATGTCGGTCGTCGTAGCCATGGGCAAGTTCACGCCGGTACAGACGGAGTATGCCATCAAAGACAATCTTCCTAAGAATGCCACCAAAGTCACTGCACATGTCATCGTTGGGACGCCTGGTACCATGCTAGATTTGATAAGAAGAAAGGCAAGCCTCCTCCGTGTATTAATCAACGAATCCTTTTTCACTTTCTTCAAAGGTTATTGATACCAGTGAAGTCAAGGTGTTTGTCCTTGACGAAGCGGATAATATGTTAGACCAGGATGGCCTTAGCGACCAGACGCTGCGAGTAAAAAAGTGAGTTGAGTTCAAGCGCTTCTTATTACTGGAACTACATATGTCATGTAACAGTATGCTTCCACGCAATTGCCCTGTCCAGATCATCCTTTTTTCTGCCACATTTCCAGACCACGTACGGACGTACGCCGATAAGTTTGCGCCAAAAGCAAACAAGATCGAGCTACAGAAAAACGAGCTCAGTGTCGATGCCATTCGTCAATTCTATATGGACTGCAAGAATGAGGAACAGAAATACGATATTCTCGTCAGCCTCTATCAACTGTTGACCATTGGTCAAAGTATCATCTTTACTCGAGTATGTCGGTCCATTTTTGTTTTAACGGTTTCGTTGTGATGTCTGCAGTACCGACACGTAGCAGACAAGATCGCAGCACGCATGACGGCTGAAGGGCACAAGGTTGCGTCCCTTCATGGAGCAAAGGATGCTGCAGAGCGAGATTCCATTATAGATAACTTTCGTGAAGGCAGGGACAAAGTGCGTAAATGCTTGTACCAAGCTCAGCGACTCCTGACGTTGCTCAAGGTCCTCATCACGACCAATGTTGTAGCACGGGGTATCGATATCCTTCAAGTTAATATGGTTGTCAACTATGATCTACCATTAATGAACGAGCGCGACAAGTCACCTGACGACCGGCCTGATATTGAAACATACATACATCGCATAGGTATGCATTACTCCTGTTCTTCCGATGCTCCATTCTTAAAACTGCTTCAAAAGGCCGCACCGGTAGATTCGGCCGCAAAGGCATTTCAATTAATTTTGTACATGACAGGAAGACTTGGTTGCAGATGGAGCAGATCGAGAAGGCATTAGGAAAGAAGATTATCAGAATTGAAACGAATGACCTTGATGAGATGGAAGAGGTATCAATCCAAGCTTGACGAGTGTGATACCCGCTGACCTGATCGTTCAGAAAATGAAGAAGGCACTGAAGTGATTAACTGATGTATCCCAGCTTGCTTTTTGACAGCAGACCGTCCTTGTGTGAAATGAGAAGTATATTGTTCAATAGTTGCGAATACAAAAGCATCTAGACAGCGTGTTGTGATGCATTGGGGATTTTAAGCAGTAGCGACTACAAGTATAAAGTACAAACAGGCTATCAATTAGTAGACTTGGCTTGGGCAAACGCGACGGCAACAGACTATGTGAAGTTTTGGTCAACATGTCGGGTACAACCAGCGGCCAACTTACATCAGAATGACTGAGCGAAATCAATACCTCGAAGATCCCTTTTGTCTCTGCTTGAGATCTAGCGTCACCATGAAGATGGACGACGGGAGCACCAGTGACAGTATCATTGAGGATCTCGATATCTTTCATGGCTGCGCCGGCGCCTTGGGACTTGACCCCAAGAGATTTGAAAACGGCTTCTTTTCCAGCCCACCGGGCGGCAAATGATGACTGGGGCGATGGTTGTTTGCGGCAATATGCAATTTCGTTGTCGGTGAAGTTTCGCTCAACGAAGGATAGATTGTGCGAGGGAACGGCGGAGATAAGCTCTGTTCAATCATTGAAAAACACTGTTAAAGGATAGCTCTCAGGTTGACCCACCATGGTCAACACCTAGACCTGCGACGTCTGAAGTGCCATAACCGTTGTTGGAGAAAATGCCAGCGATTGCCTTGCTATTAGAAATATCCAAATTTACGCTCTTTGGGAGTTCCCGGAACGTGTAAGAACCGGTTTTCGTGTCAACTTTAGCTCTTGCTGTCGAGTTCAGGAGGACCGGGCGTTCCATGTCCGGAGAGTAAGGAGGACTATCTTTAATCTTGACGAGCGCATTCTTAATCATCATCTCGCTCATGGCTTTGTACGCCTTTGATGCCCTGGAGCGATTTCTGGTTCGGTACTGCAGATAATACGAGGGTTCCAGTGCACCAAATAGGTATCTGGGGTTCACGACGAGAGCAGTTCCTCCGACTTGACCAAAGCCAAATGATGACTAGATGACATCAGCATCCCGCAACCATGCACCACGAACACAGCGTACCATAACGCCAGCTCTGATTCCATCAGTATGAATGGACTTGGAAGGGAACATCAAGAAGTGACGATCTTGGAAGTGAGCATCCACGTTGCTACAGAGTACGTGAGCGAGAGGTGGTTAAACAGGTTGGGATTCACTTACTCGCTGTTGCGGTTTCCAGGAATAATGCCAGTTATGACCGATTGCAATAGGCCGGCCATCTGCCAGGCAGCTGAACCTCCTTTAGAGTGGCCAAGGAGATTCTTTTGAGCTATAATCGGAACCGCATTGCCGGGAGTGCGAGAAAGGGTTATCAGAATGTCGTTCCAGATATTTGTCTCATTTTCTTCCTATTGAAGTGGATTAGCATGTTATCCAATCATATGGGAGTTCGTGCGCCTACGTTAGCAGCTGTGCTAGTGCCATGGATGGAAAGGACTCCGATATCGTCCGCAGTAAGGCCCCACACTGCAAGAGCACGCCGGAGGGGCGCGATGCGAGGGTCAGTTCCTTCGAGCATTCCGTACGTCGCTAGCGCATCCTTTTCTTGCCTTGTTGCTTCTGCCTCGATATCGGCAACCCTAGAAGCTACATAGTCCTCTGTAACATGTTCTCCTTGACTCTTTCGGAATTCAAGCTCCCCTTGCAATTGCGTGTGCTCGTATGTTAGCCATTGGGCAACTTGTTGGCGGCGGAATGAAAGTTGGCGAGTGCGATATACTACGTCGAGAATTGGCAGGGGATGGGTTGGAGTGACTTCTCGTGCTACTGTCAATGCGCCTTTTCCAGGCGCAGGAACTGAGCGACCAGCTTTGTCGCTAAGGGGTGCTCAGGGAACCTAGATATTACGGTTGTCGGAATAACTCACGTTGATGTTGATGTGAACGCTAAAATTCCTCTTATAGGGCAGCCAAGTTCTAACGCAGTCTTCGCGCTCATGACAATATGTACACCTGTCCCTTGGGCCTCCATGAACTAAAAACCTGATAAGTGGGTCATCTTGGGTATAATTTTGAGTAGACTTACCCCTGCACGAGAGGTAGTTGCGGGCCGCGACATTTCCGTCGGTTCACGTCCCATTGCAAATTCGGTTTCAGCATTGCTCGTCGCTTTCATGTTAGCGAACTCATAGGACCCTTCTTCACTGATATCATCGAAACCTCCGGCAATCATAACCTTGGCCTTTCCAGATAAAATAGTGTCACAAGCGATTTCCAATGATTGAAGTGCCGTGGCGCTAGTGAATAAATTAATGGTTGACCTAACGATTGACTGCGGGGATGTCCATACCATGCACCAACGGGAATCTTGACGGGCCCACTAGACGATAAGAGAAGCAAGTTAATCCAACCGGCGGTGGTGTTGATAAATCTGGAAGTGGAACATCGTTAGTAAAAGCTAAGGCGGTGCTGATTCATGCATACGTCTCTTGCAGGATATCATTCTGAACGTCTCGTTCATCGCGGCGGTCCTTGAACATTTTGGCCATGCTTGTCACGCCACCCATTCCGCTCCCGAGAGATGTACCAACTTCGGAAGGGTGCACATGTTTGTATAGCTCGTACGGGTCGGTAATGCCTGAGTTATTGAGGGCATCAGCCGTGCAGACAAGAGCCCATAGTGTGGCACGGTCTGTCTGGGCGATGATATCTTCAGGTATGCCGTATCGACCAGCATCCCATCCTGTCGGTATCTGACCAGCAACGGTACGACTGAACGAAAATGCCTTGGGGACAAAGATACAAGCACCCTTCTTGAGCTTAGCATACCATTGCCCACCCTGGCCGGCCCAGATATCGCATTTGTCTCCATGTTGGAGTTTGAATTTTTGTGCTTCGGATTCAGCAACTTCAATGGGCTCCAGATCATGGATAAGCTCAATCTCCTGATTGAAAACTTTCTTCTTGGGATCGTAACCTCGGAAAAGCTCAGGTTCTAAGGGTATATCAAATTCATGTCCACTGGATCGCAAGAAAGAGCTTACCAATGAGACGAACTCCTGCATGGGAAAGAATTTCTTTCTCGTAGCGGCCCTTCACATCTTTATCGTCGACTGGCTCGTTCGTCTTGCTATCCACCCAACCGACGTACAACGAGCCGTCCTTGAGTCGTCCATCGAAATGTTTGATAAAGCCCATCATCCACGCCATCTCAATACATCCTTGGATGGTGAACTCTCCTCGTGCCTCCATCTCCCAACGAGTCCTCGAACTACCCCATGGCCCAACTTCCGCAAAGCCCGTAATGACAATAACTTTATCGAGATCAATCAAGCCACGTAAGTGCGCTACGTCATCAAGTGATTCGACGCTTTCCACTGAAGGGAATTCGTAGCGGAAATTGGCACGGGGGAGCACATTGATTGTCTGCATAAGGCGCTCGGCCTCCACCCCATGGATATCTTTGAAATCGGCAGAATTGTCTCGAGCGATAGCACGCCGTAATTCAGCTTTCTTCTGGAGACTTGAACGAATTCGGGTGGTGATATCTGCTAGGTCCGGCAAGCGATCCATGCCGCCATTGAGATCGGCCCAAATGGGTTCGACTTGCGTGATGCTGAAGAGAAGAGGATGCATGAGGCCAAGAATGTTAAACGCCATTTCTTTTGCAGAAAATGTCCGGACGCCATATGTCTCCAGTTCATGTGCAACAATATTGGTAGGACCCATCAGCCCAGTGCCTCTTGTCCAACTAAATTGTGCGCGATTAGCAGTGTTCTACGAGATGACGCAAGACCTACCCAATCACGGCGCCCGCTAAGCCAAGATATTCACCCCAACTTTCGGATGCCCAACGCTGGAAAAGCGTTTCCAAGGAGATCTTCGACTCCGAATATAAACCATCGTTCCCAAACAAGCCATGATTCGGCGAAAGTGGAAGTATTACTTGAGTTGGGCGAGTAACAAAGTGGCGACTTGCTTTTTTGGTCTTGACAGCCCCCATAATACGCAGGAGGTTAACAAGCATCATTCGGTGAGCAAGTTCTGATCTGTCGTCAAGACCATCAATCTCACGGCCATTCTCGGGAATGCCAGCGAAAGGTAAGATATAATCCAGGTCCATCCCGAGATTAGAGTAAATGTAATCGACCAAGGCTTCGACGTCCTGTTTGGAGGCTTGATTGAATGGAACCACGGTCAATGCGGAACCTCGGCTACCGCATGTCTGGAAGATAGACTGATAATACTCGACTGTTCTCCGGTTATAACTGGATGTGGTAACGACGACATGAGCACCGCCAGCGAGGAGACCTTTTAGAACTTCGACGCCAATGGACCCCTTACCGACGCCGGTCAGGAGAGCATTCTTGTCCTTGAAGGTGGTACCAGAGGTTGCGATTTCATGCAAAATGTCAAGATAAACCCCGGTTAAGTTGCTACTATACTCCCACGTCGTTCCTACTTTGCGTTTAAGATGTAGGAGGGGGATTTTGTCAGCGGAAATTGATGTGATACTGGAAACTTGGGGGCGTAGGAACTGGGAAGATGAACGGCGATTACGAGTGACACGGGTTCGAGGCTCCGGTCCCTTGTGCAGTGATCTAACGACGCCTTCATATAAAGCTTTGATGCGATTCTTTTGTTCCTGGCTGATGCCAGGTTGCGATTTCACGACATTCCACAATTTGAGGACATCATCCTGGACTTTTTGGATGTTGATAGCGCCTGAAACTGTGTCACCACTGGCCATCTCTTCGACATATGCTTCGAGCTTGCGGACTCCTTCACGGACGACCTCAGAATAAACGATATCGCCTTTCTCCGTAACTTCTGTATGCGGGGCAGTTGGGAAGGTGACTGAACGACCAGGTATCAGCGGGATAGTATTTGAATGTAAGCTTGTAATACAAACCATCTTTATACACTGGCGAGCGCCCTAATACTTCTTTAGTGTTATTGATCAACTGTTGCCCGAATTCCTTGGCCAATTTGTATGTTTCTCCCTTTTTCGGATCACAGCAATCGATATAGTATTGCATGTATCGCAATGTATTCTCGTCGGCGCGGTTCATAAGTGCAATGCAACGGGCAGTGATTTCTCTGTCCACCGTCTTGAGCTTGCCGAATATAATATCATAATACATCACAAGGGCGTCCTGTCGAACCCAGTTCCATGAAGAATCGAAGTGGCGCGCTTTCAGAGCATCGAACTTCGGTTGAATACCTTCGATATAAGCGTCACCGTGTTCTTTGAGAATGTTATCTAGCTTAGACTGCAGGGCGTCGTTATTGGCTTTCTCCTTGTCAAACGCAATCTCGCCGGAGCGTGAGTCACGTCCCAGGTAGCGCATGTAGAGCTCGACGTGCTGAGCGGCAAACTGATGCTGCTCCGCTTGGAATTTCAGGAACTCTTCGCTGTTGATCGTCGCTCCCCCGGTAACAGAGGAGCCTGCGCCTCCGGGGCCGGCCGCGGCTAAAGAGATACCAGCACGCTGAGCATAGACAGAAACAACGCCATCTAACCAAGACTTGGCCTCAGAGTCTGAAGCAAGACGCTTTGGGGGCTCAAGCGTTGTGGCCAATAAGAGTACACCATCAGAACGAGAGGTCCCAAGCCCCCAAGTTTTAGTTAAGTATGGCTTGATGGCTGAGATGTTAAAACCGCCGGGCATCTTTCCTCCGATAAGGCGCGCAATGAGCCCATTGCTGTATTTACCAAGAGAGCCATTGAAACCAGTACCGATACTGGAGCCTAGCTCTTCTAATGGTAATTCCTCGGCTTTCTCGGGGGCATTTGTAAACTCTTGTTGAAGATCGCCCAAAATTTCGTTTTGCAGAGTTGACTTGCCTCCCACGAGGTCTTTGATAGATTTGCTCAATGGAACGTCATCAATCTTCTTCTTCAGTTTTTGGGCAACGATGACAGTAATGATATCAATCGCTTTGATAGGGGCGTCCTCGATGCTGGGAACAGGACCCGAATGCACGGCAGGGGCTGAAATGGGAACCATCATGACTGGAGCAGGAGAAGTAGAGACTTCTTCGAAAACCTCAACTGGCGCATCGCTTGGTTCATCCTCGTACTGGTAGTAGATCTCTTTGACATTTTTTGCATGACACAAGATCGCGCGGGTCCTGCTGACCGAATCATCGCCCACTTCATACTTGGCCTTTAAGGTACGGACAGCCATGCCCGTGAGGGTAGGTGAAGGGCCGACCTCTATCAATCGTTCAAATGCGTAGTCTGTGAACAGGCGATCTTGCGTCTCGATCCAGCGCACCGGTGACGCAAATTGGTAGGCTAAAAGCTCAACGAGGATAGTATACGCCAACTGTTGTCGTTGGTCGGCGCCAGCCCAGTTTTCTTCGTCCCATTTCTTAAGGACTTTTTCGAGGCGGGGAGAGGATGTTTGATCATAGATAGCCTGGGCATATTCTTGGGAAATCTCGAAAGGCCTGGCGATAAGGTTGGGTATATACTTCCCAATGAGTAAGTCCGGATTTAATTGTTTGGGATCGATCTTTTTCGACAGATCTGGTGGACAACGATCAGCTAGCTCACAATCAGAATCAAGCTAGATGGCGTACATGCTCTAAACGGCATTACTCCTGCCCACAAGTAGCGCGAATGGAATGGGACATCAATTCCAGGGAGTGGAATAGTGGCAAAGCCCCGTTCAAGCTTGATATAACCTTCGTTGATTTGCTGTTCTCTTGCTTTCTCATTACAGGACCTTACGATGTCGGTGAGCATCTCTTTAACTTGGTCGACTGAAAACTGCTCTGTCAACTTTATCGATGTCAATACGTGAGGCGGAACACTTAGTTTGCGACAAACCTTGGCAAAATCTGCTTTCTGGACCTTGAGATAGTTGAGAACGTTGGTTAAGGTCTGCAACGCAACCAGTTCTCCAGCACAAACATATTGTTGACCCTGCAAGGATATCAGTAAATTCTTACCCTGCATAGGTAACATTGATATTTACCTCAACATTATAGTTCACAATCTCGAGAAGCAAACTCGTCATGGCAGATATAGTATCGACGACCTCTCGCAACGCCGCATCACTGAATGTCTTGTGTACGCGGCTGGGATTTACGGCACACATGGCGTAGTTGGAGCGGTTCTGAGAGTCCCGTTCAACGGCTCGTTGCATGGTAATTCCGCGGTAGAAAACGACATCAGCCAGCGCAGAAATGGGAAGTGCATCGGCGATCGATGCCAGAGCAGAGTACTCTCCTAGAGAGTGACCTGCAAAGGCACAGTCTTTCTGAACAAAGCCCTTCATCCTCATGTCCTCGAACGCGGCTTTCTCAGCTACTACCAACGCGATTTGAGCAAATTGAGTTGCGTACAACAGGCCATTCGGATGGCTGAAGGTATATTTTGGAGTTCGGATGTCGATATCAGCAAATAGTGGTAAAGTCTTGACGTTGCCATCCTTGTCCATCGTGTCGTAAGACATGTCCATGTAACGTTGACGGATTACTTGGCCCTTGATGCCACCAAAATGAATCGTTTTCTCCTTGGGATTATCCTTGACGATCTCGATGATAGAAAATCCGTACACGGATAATAAGTGAGCATCAGCGCCATCCCAAACGGCACGAGCAGCCGGTGAGGTATTGTAAAGGTCCATGCCCATGCCAGACTCTTGAGATCCTTGCCCGGTGAAAACGTATACAGTCGCAGGTTGAGCAACTTCAGCCGTTCCTTGCAATATTTTCTCTCCACGGTTGTTCGTTGTCTCGATATTCACAACAAGATTGCCGTCACGCATGCCTGTATGCCGAATCTTGACGTTGAGTTCATCGCCAGGTAGAACCATGCCTACAAATGACACATCGTACCTTTTCAAATGGTTAACAAGTGAGACTTTATGAAATAATAATAATGTACGTACGCCAGCACTCGCTCTGGGTGGCTTCGCGCCACAATAGTTTCAACGTACCGACGGGTTGCAGCGCTGGTCCAAAGCCCGTGGGTAATCGTTGCGGGCAACGACGCATAGTCGGAAAAGTAAGGATTTACATGAATCGGGTTGAAATCGCCGGAAATTTTCGAGTACGGCTCATTGGTTGTAGGGGAATTAAAGGTCATGTTATCGGAATTCTTTGTCATAGTGTACCCGTCGTTAGGCAGATATGACGGGAGACCTATGGCAGTACCGTGGCGCTTAAGATAAGAAAGGACGGGATTTCCGTGCACATTATCCCGTTGGAAGTTGATCGACCCAACCTTGACCAGCACCTTCATCTGGTTGCGAATAAAGACATCCCCCGTCACGACCAGGCTTTTAAAAGCATTCTTGTCCTTATATTCGAGACGGGAGCGAATGCGGAAGATCAAGGAAGCGTTGGGGGTAAGGGGCACTGACTCGTCAGCCCACTCGAACCATTCTTTTGACTGCAGTACGCCAATATCAGCATCCGTGGTTAGCGAGACCATGTAGTCCGGTTCCTCCGTCGTATCGAAGGTGTTGTCATAGTCCTTGAAACGGCCACGGTAAAGGAATGCAGACACAACTTCAATGACTGGCGTATTTTGACGGTAGACGTGACCCTTCACTTTGACAATCTTGCCTTCGTTAACGTTCGTCACAGAGATGATTTGAGCTTCCGCTCGGCAAACGTCGCCAGCCCTTAAAGGACGTTGCCCTTCAGTCATTCGGAATGCGTTAGACAAATGGACAAGTTTCAAGAGATCGCCGTCAATCGCAGCTGGGAAGATAGATTTTATTATTGCCTGCAAGTGAACTCAGTTCACTTGGTGACGATGTCGGGTCAAGTAAAACACACCTGCCAGCCAGCGACAATTGCGAAATCCATAGGGGCTTGAATGATTTCTGTCCTCGCAGACTTGAATGTTTCTCCTTGGTTGCCAACCACGGTACAAAATTCTTCAACGGCGCTAGCCTCGATAGTTATTTCCGGCCCGATGAATTTGTCGTGGATGTCTATGTCCGGAAATGTTTCGTTGTCGCCATACCATAACTTCCAATAAAACTCTTTGATACGTCGATTTCGGTCGTTGGCAACTTCGTGGATAGGTGCGAATCCCATAGATGGTTTATATAGATATTGAAGGTGAAGTGGTACTGATACACCACGGCGCTCCTCGAACATGATCAAGTTGATGAGCTGAGTCTGCTTCTCGTATTCTATTTCGATCGCCTTGAAGTCTGGATCATGCTCGCCATGCGACCGAGCGCTCCCATAGATAACTACGCGAGACGGTACGTCGTTATCGTAGCTGACAACCACTTTTTGGCCTGGCCTGGGCGAAAGAACACGTCGTAGGGGGTTATCAATGTACTGTTCACCCTGAACAACAGTTCTGGAAGCTATAAGTGCCCTCAACCAGCAGAGACGGTTGCCGGCCAAGATCTCCAACCAGAGTTCAGGCGAGGGAACAGAAGTTCCAATTTCGTAGGCAAGATTGCCATCAGTGGCCGAGCAATTAAGGCCAGGCGGCAGCTGGGGTGGGACAATGGGTTGTACAGCAAGGTAATCGATAACCGGGATTGAATTGAGGTCACCATTGTATTTGCGCTCAAGAAGGCGACTAATGAGTGAAGCATTGATATTACCGAGAAGATCCTTTACTGGTTCATCTTTGATAATAGAACCCTTTGTGGCGACAGGGCCCTGAAGGATACAAACCCTCTCGGGGTCTTGATCAAATACGGCATCGATATCCTCCGCTGCCCAGAGTGAATCCTACGCAACGTTAGATGACCCACATGTCGTGTAGTGACATATCTCACCTTCTTAAACCACACTTCGAAGGAAGCATCGAGAACCGGAATAAAGGGCACTGGTTTCTGCCCTGGTCTTTGCGCGATCGCAAGAAAGTAGGCAGTATCTTCGGCAGCGAGCAGTTGTTCCGTTGCCAGAGGGTAAGCTTTGAAGAAGGACTCGATAAATGGTAAGGGATCATCAAGGATGCTGTAAGACTGTAAAATGGAGGCTTTGGCGCCTGTGCCATTAACACCCGCGAAGCGTTCTTCGACTCTTCTCAGCCAGTCTCCCGTTAAGTTTCTCAATGAAATATCAATCCACCGATTTTGGCGTGCCACATGCATCAACCTGACCATCCGAAGGACGATTTCTTCGTATGTCATATCTCCGAGGTCCCGCGCCACAATGCCATCTTTCTTCCACCCAAACCACGGCTTGGCAAAATCGCGGTTCAGTTTAGCAATAACCTCGTCTTTATGCTCCATTAGCCACGCAGCACGTTTCTCCCTGGGTAGCTTGAAGACGGTGTGATCAAATTCCTTCCACAGTTTTACAGCTCGATTTGCAACTTTATGAATTGGTTCTCCTAACTCCGATTTCACCGTTAGGATGCCTCCCGTCGGCCTTTCGTACGTGCCTTCCCATTTGCTATCGTTCACACCAGCGGCTGCGACGATCAAATCTTTGACAGAAGAACTTGTATGTGCTTCCTTAGCTATCATGACGCGACTGGCGAACAAAAACCCGTCGAAGGGCATTGGCTGCACGCCAAACATTTGGACAGACCAGTCGCCCGTCAAGTACGGCCAAACATCGTCTGCAGACCCGAAACCGGACCCGGCAACTAGACAAATGTTTTTCTGTTGCCTGATCGCACGATAGGTGACCAAGATCGGCTGGTGAAAATCTTCGTATGAGTGATGCCCCCCGGCTCTTCCACCCGTCCACTGCAGGACGATGGGAAAATGTGGGTTCGCCGCGGCAATATTGACAACTTGGCGGATACCATCAACTGAACCGGGCTTAAATGCTACGTGCTTGATGCCAGCACTGCTTAAAGATTCGATTATCTCCGCAGCCTTCTCGGTAGTAGGTATTCCGGCCGCGACACAAAAGCCTTCTATGGGTAAACCTTCCCTCTTCAAGTCTTGCCAGAGTGGAAACTGGAAGCCGAACTGACGAGGATTAATATAGAGCGAATTCAGCGTGAGACCGACACCAGCAGGTATTTGCGCCTGGAGCTCGGCAACCTTGGCACGAAGGGCAGTGGGATTGTAATGGCCACCGCCAGCCAGTTCCACATGATAGCCGGCATTAAGGACCGCGCCCACGAACCCACTCTTGACGGTGGTCGGCGTCATGCCAGCCACCATAATCGGAGGTTTGCCTAATAAGCGGGAGAATGGTGTGTCGAGATAAACTGACCCGTCACTGTTGCCTGTCAGTGGTGGATTATAAAACTACGAATATACTCACCTCGTCTTAATAAGCCCTGGCATCCATCTTTTACTCCACCATTCTTCGTATTTGACTTGGCGTGTGTCATAAAATTCAAGTTCCCCTCTGCTTTTGTCGCCCAATACGATAACTCTGACACCACGACCATCCAAATTCCTCGCAGTCAAAGGTCCGATACCACTTAAGCCACCTGGACCAAAATCAACTGCATGCGTCGCCGTTTCCGGGAAGTCTGTAGCTTTCGTCCAGTAAATTGGTAAAGTAAATATTTGATCGCATAGGGAGCGGGTGATTGACGTTTGAAGGTCGCAAAGGTTGGACCCTTGAACAACAAATGAGCAATTTGTGAGAAAATGCGTTGGAACACGCACCATCTTCCGTGTTGTATACGGCTATTTTAAGATCGGCCGGCTCCCATAGTTCCTCACCGAGATCTTCTAGAACTTGCTTTGTTGTGTCTTGCATATATTCACTGTGATAGGGCACTCCAACTACCAAAAAACGGACGGAGAATGTCGGTTTGCGCTGGGAGAATGAAATCTTGCTCTGATCCATTCCTGGGGCAGCCCGTACTTTCCTCAAGCTGGTAACAAGGCCGTGCAGAGATTTAGCAGGACCAGTAACAACGAAGGCCCGAGGCCCATTATGGAGGGATACATGAATTCGAGAATTCTGAGCAAGATGGGAATTTGTCTTGACAATATGGGGCTCCAACTCCTTCAGATTGAGTCCGGTGACGGATAGCATCGGAGTGGGTGTGCCTTCCCCACCGTCAACCGAATCTTGTACTACGGCAGGGTCCAACGACACTATGGGGAAGACTTGCTGTCCTCGAAGGCCAGAGTAGAAGAGCCATCTGAGGGCCTTCTTTGCATTGACTACGAAGTCATCAAAAGATGTGGACGCAGCGACTGCGACGGCGGAGACTATTCCTTGAGAGTGGCCAGTCGCCCCCGACATCATGTCTCGGAGATCTCCAGGGGTTATACCTTCGACGTGGCAGACGACAAGGTACTGTACAAGTTGAGTGAGGCCGATTAGAGGAAAGGATATGGGAATCGATGCCAGGTAATGAACGGGAGGTCGCGTCTCCGGGTTCGTTAACCACGCGACTACGTCTAATCCATGATTATAAAATGCGGTAGCTTCCTCTTTCGCCACAAGAGGTTTAAGAACTTCAAGAGTAATTTCGCTCAAGAAAGGTTTAACGAAGGGCTGATAGATGTCGTAAAGTGCTTGAAGCTCGTCAAAATATACTTCATTCGTGCCTTGTCCACCAAACAGGGCATATATCGAGGCTTTTTTGGCAGCTGCATCTGCTAAAACAGCTGAGCGGGTATGATGATAGTCGTCATTGCATGCTTGCAGCACGGCAACGACTTTGAAGTATGAAGATAGCAGAACCTTGCGGATGTCACTATCATATGAGGCGGCAAGGGTATGTATGTCGTTGCCTGTAACATATGACCCAACAAAGAATTGGAATATAGCCAACAGTATTCGGATGTGAGCATCGGGAGACTCGGCAATTTCTTGGATTTTGGAGGAAACATAGCTCATAAATCTAGCTGTGATTTCCGCCGCCGATGGAGCTTCCTGTTCTATAGTAGCTGCTGGAGTCGGGCTGCCATTCATGGCGTATTCATGGATGAAGTCGTCTCTGAGTACCTCAGCTAGTACCCATTCATCATTGTGTAGCGACACAGGTATGGATATCTAGAGTCAAAGTTCAAAAAAAACGCGTCATTCAGACACACCTGCACTTACCCTGCTTCGACCTATTGCGAGGACTAACGGTCTATGGTTGATCTTTGCGTCAAAAGTAGCATTGCCAGAAGATACCGCCATGGTCGTCTAGACGGCGGCACAACCGGATTGAACTGGAATATAGGTCTACGAGAGATAAAGGCCCTGGGGGCCATGGGCATCCCATTTATATCTGCGTTGACCCCAACCTCTGCCACCCCAATGAAATTTTTTTCTGCAAGATTGATGAGCACGTGACCGCGAAGGGGTGATTGCCCGATCGCGATTATTACATGCAGGTGATGTATTGACTGACAACCGAGTTAAACAGCGATGGGTCACGTATTTATTACGAGCAAACGTATCATCTGCTCGCAGTTCGGGTTGTTATCCAGCTACAATGACCACAGCTGACTGATGAGGCTTTTACACCCAGCGTAAAAGTCACCTCGTTTACTAGCATATTAACTGTTGCTTTGATCAGGGGTCAGCAACAACCTAGACTTAGCTACAATGTGGTATAAACGTGAAATATTTTAATGTGAAGACACTCGAGAGATGCCCTGTGTTTCATCCTCCTGCCCTAGATTCCCTCACTGCATCGCAAATTTCCTGAATGCCTTCCCTGAAGAACACGACGTTATACTCTATAAGACCACGTCGGCTTTCATAAACGTTTGTTGGTAATATTGCCAGTAGCGCAAGTTGAGATGTTATCAAGTGATACGTGAGTGTAGTCCCAGGCGTTGACGGATGTAACGACGTCGCGGCACTTGGGTAGAACAAATCTTTGAACCGCTTAGGTGACGCATGGTTGGCGTGTGCATCACAAGTCGCCGTATCCGAAGTGACCATTGCGGCCCGCGTAGACGGCAGTGTATCAGAACTGCATGATGGTGGAGTGGCAGAACTAAGGGGCCTATGATGACGTAAAGGAGTTGCTGTAGCAGACCTTGCCGATGGCAATTAGCAGCGGATATGAACAGAGAACGTTTTAACAACCTATACAATGGTCCGAATGAATTGAGCATCTGCAGATACTCGCAGCAAAGGTTATGAGTTGCAGAATCTACGGGAGACGCATCTGTTGCGACATAAAGTCTTGAATTGATGTCGAACAGAAAAGCCTTCGGGGACTGTGAGTTCTGGTTGACGTCCGTAAAGCAAATTTATCACCAGACAACAAGTAAACTTACAGCACAAAATACATTCAACATCTCTTCAATATATGGCAGTGATTCAATCAGCTTATGTAGCACGCGGGAGAAGGCAGCATGTAGGGAATGGTCGTAGACGGAGGTCAAATGGAAGTTAAGCTGAACTTGTTCATATTCTGATGACATGTCGAAAAGGCGGTCCGACACACGTTCATGGATCTGTCTAAAATTCTCTGATAAGCAGATCCTTCAACATTTGCATTTGAGACATTCAACATCTTTGCCGTACCAATTTTGTCTTCCTCCTGTAGCTTTTCTGCTTTATGAACAAACACTTCAAACGTCATGTTGGGGTTAGCATGGTACGCCGCTACAATGAATTCTACAAGTTTAGCAATTGGCTGGTTGTACAAATCCTTGTCATGGTTACTCAAGCCGACCGATACTTGCCCACAATGAACTTACCCGTATGTCAATCACGAATATCATTGCGGAAAACTGTGACAGGGATGCGCCAAAAGTATCAGCCGTGATGTTCCCAGGTGTATCCCAGATCTCTAGGGGAATGACCGTGCTGTGTGGCTAATTAGCATGGCATTGCGCGTCCGAATATCATACTCACTCTACTGTATGTCTTACAACCTTCATAGTTGATTCGAGATAAAATGTTTGCTTTGCTGGTAGATTGCTAAATATTACTCGTTGGATTGACGTTTTACCAGATCTTCCCGAGAATTAACGTCGTAGTGTACAGAGGAGGAATAACCCACCGTCTCAAACCAAGCAGAATGATTTTAGTCCTCCTAACATTCTCCATAGATTCTTGTGAATGGCCATTGATGTTGACCTCTGGTCGCGATGATAGAGGCGTTGAAGTTGACGTTGCCTCATAAGAAGAAAGCATCACAAGCGCGACAAAATTGAAGCACTTAAAAGAGTGTGATCGACAAGTCACTAGCGCCCAAAATAGGCTGCGTGACCTCATCTTACATAATCAAAGCGCCCGACTGTAAAAACTTCTCTGCTTTTTGCAGAGGCAATGAAATTCGGAATCAAAATAAAGGTAGGGGAACATACAATCCAGCGCATTGACTCAACTGACATGGTTCTGAAGAATGACCTATATAGCGAATGGAGAGCCTTCTACATCGATTATAACCTGCTGAAGCGGGAACTCAAGGTATGTATTGCAAATATGCACCTCTGCCACGACATACTATGGCAGGGTCGTCAGTTGCACAGCTAACATGACATTTAGAAGCGGACAACTAGCCATGGTTGGACTAGCAAAGATGAGGAAGACTTCACAGTAATGCTTGAGAAAGAACTAGATAAGGTTCACGATTTCCAGAAAGCCAAAGTACGTATGTTGCTCCGCGTCCGACCGTCCTTAATTCAATACCGTACTAAAACCTTAGTATAGACGGCCGAGCTGGCTGCCCGCATCAACGAAGCAGAGTTGTCGGTTCAGAAGTTGGTTGAGGAAGGAAATGATCAAGATAGTCATGTCGTCGGTGATCCGGAACGCCAGCAACAGCACCCCACGGCACCTAATGGCACGTCGGATGCTGATTTATCCGACGAGGATGTTGATCATGATGCTTCTGACACTGATGATGAGTCATTTGATGCACTGGAAGATCGTTTTCACGGGTTGGAGGAGGAAGTAGCCATTTTAGTCGCCGACGTGCATGACTTGGCTCTCTATACGAAGCTGAACATAACTGGTTTTATGAAGATCTTAAAAGCAAGTACTTTCAAAGTTTCACTGATTCTTATGTTAACGTTGACCTTAGAAACATGATGTGCGTTTGTGAAGCAGTTGCGAAATGACATCGCTAACGTTGGGACGTAGAAACAAACGGGATTTCAACTCAAGACAACTTTCATACAAAACTATCTTGAGAACCGTCCCTTCTACAAGTATAATTGGGACGCCCTTATTGTAAAGCTCTCGAAACTGTACGACCTTGTCCGTACACGGGGCCATCCTGTGCGCGGTGATCCGAGTGCAGGCGGAAATCAGAGCGCGTTCGTCAGGCAGACAACAAAATACTGGGTTCATGCCGATAACTTGGTTCCTCTTAAGTTAGCAATTCTTAGGTATCTTCCGGTTCTAGGTTGGCTCCTTACTTCACTTCTTCTTTTCAAACCTGATCTCCACGATAGTGTTCAATCCGGATAAGGAATACGA
This sequence comes from Amanita jacksonii TRTC168611, assembly GCA_000497225.1. Classification (NCBI taxonomy): domain Eukaryota; kingdom Fungi; phylum Basidiomycota; class Agaricomycetes; order Agaricales; family Amanitaceae; genus Amanita; species Amanita jacksonii. The sequence continues at coordinate 87,111 of AYNK01004792.1, read as the reverse complement.
GCCACGGGATTCCGGTACGTATAAACTTCAGCCTCCAGGGCGCAAATTCTGACGTTGTAAAACATCGATAGCTATTACTTCCATTTACCTCGATAACGAAGACCTTGAGCTCTACCTTGGGCGCCTGGAGAAAGTTGAGGGAGCAGAAGCCGTACGCCTTCGCTGGTATGGTGATGTCGATTCCAAAACGGTCAGAAGCTCACGCTAAGCGAAGATTCACTGCACTGATGTCCTAGCCTAGATATTTGTGGAGCGTAAGACACACCGCGAAGATTGGACAGGCGAGAAATCTGTGAAAGCCAGATTTCCTCTCAAAGAGCACCTCGTCAATACATTTCTAAGTGGTGAATACACTGTGGATGCAGATTTTCAGCAGCTTGTCAGAAAAGGAAAGAAAACTCAGCAGGAGGTGGATGCCATGATTCAACTAGCGAACGAAGTACAGTATTCCATCCTGACCAAAAAGCTAAAACCAGGTGGGCTTGGTCTTGAGTTACCACTTGATGCTGAACTAATCCCTGTTAGCCATGAGGTCCTTCTACAACCGTACCGCGTTCCAACTGCCAGGAGATGCCAGAGTCCGCGTATCCCTGGACACGGAGTTGTCCCTGATACGGGAAGATAACTGGGATGACCGAACACGGTCTGGCACGAATTGGCGCCGGACTGATATCGGCATTGATTATCCTTTTGGCCAGGTCGTTGCAGACGACAAAGAACTATTCAAGTTAGTCCATGCTACTTCCACTTGACTTTTCTCATGGACATTAGGTATGGCGTCCTGGAGGTCAAGTTGCAAACCCAATATGGACAGCAACCACCGGAATGGATCACTGAGCTCGTCAAGTCTCATTTAGTGGAAGCTGTTCCAAAATTCAGGTACGTGAATAGTCATTCGGCGCATTGTCAAACCTTTCTCACCGTCTGGTCAGCAAATTCGTACATGGATGTGCAACGTTATTGCCTAATAGAGTTGACCTAGTGCCATTCTGGCTCCCCCAAAGTGCGTTTGTCAGGTATAACCCAGCAATGAATAACCTTATTCCCCCAACAGTGTCCACAGATATCCTCAAGCCAGATACAGGATACCTTAGTGTTATCGAGAGGCCAACTACAACTCCCCATCCTTCACAAAAAGGGACGCCAGAGCAGGTCTCATCCACGGGAACCCATTCACCTCAGGGGAGCTACACTGAACCCATCTCAGAAGGGGAGGAAGATGAGAATGACATACTTCTCCCAGCGAAGGATGAGCGTAAAAGAATGGGCCTAAGTGGTTCTGAAGTGGAAGAAGCAATCGCTTATCGCGAAAAAATGTTGAAAAACAGGGTGGTCAAGGAGCCGAACCCAGAAGCCATCGCGGATGCTCCTCTGCAAAGCGATCACACGGCCCCGCAGGTGAAGCCTCCAACAACTGAAATTTTATCTATCGATCCTCTGGCTCCTGCCTCAGCCTTTGACGAGTCTTTCAAGTCAAAAATGAATAAAGCTAGGGAGGCCAAAAAGAAGCATGCTATAGAATCGACTGGTAGCGTAATGGACCTCAACAACCAGGAAATTCATTCTGAGCAGGCTGATGAACCCATCGTTTCCCGTGATTGGAGGGCTCCTCCAGGCAAGAGAATATCCGTCCCCGTTAGAATCGAACCAAAGGTGTATTTTGCAGCTGAGCGGACATTCCTGGTACGCATGGTTCGCCCCCGCTGATTGCAGGGCTGATGTTCATGATGTTAGAAATGGTTGAACAACGCAGTTTTCATTGGTTCTATAGCTACAACGTTACTCAACTTTGTCCCTCCGAACGACAAGCGTGGCCTCATCAGTGCTACTTTCTTCACCTTTGCCGCTCTGATATCTGTCGCGTACGCTTTGGGAATATTTTTGTACCGATCGCGCCGACTGAGGGCGCATCATGCGGAAGGATTATACTACGACAGATATGGACCAACTGTCCTCTGTGCCGTATTGTTCATGGCGCTTGCTACCAATATTGGCCTGCGTGTTTCGGACATGCTTTGACCCTTTTGCAGGGCCTTTACGTACCACTACAGCACGTAACCCTTCTACATATTCTGCCTATTGTATTTCCTAAGATTTTCACAACGAGGCTTACACTTTGGGATAAATAACTGGGCGTCCCATTACGTAATCCACCGAACGTGTTCACGTGGGAGCGCTCATGACTGGAATTCCCGTAGACACCGGCATATATTGCTGGGCGCCCATGCTTAACACCCAAACCACACGCCTTTCCCACTTCCCTTTACTCCCTGCTTCTCCTCATCGCACTCTGTTCGTTTGCATAGTCAAGAAAGCAACCGGAAATTTGTCTGCGTCGCCAGGGCAATATCACTTTATTCTGCCCCTTCACTTCACCCAACCCGCTGACTCAGCATTAAAATATTTAGTCCATTATAACTACTGGTACATGCTACAAGGAATAAGGTACGTGCACAAAACGAATAGGAGAGCGAGTTTTTAATTAAACCAGTAGTAAACCCATATCTTTTATGACCTTCTGAACATCGACAACACCTGCAGCACTTTCCCTGGTGCGCCACACCGTATCTAACGCCATATACATGCGTGAGACATTACCGGTATATGCTCCCTGTATTTGCAGCCTAGTTTTTAGGTATTCTCGCTGACTATGATCACTTGTCAGACAGGCGGCGATGAAGGTTGGGAAGATCAGTGATTGGTCTATGACAGATGGCTGCATCCCGCACAGAGACATCCCAACGGTTTTCACAGAGTCCTTAATTTCTGGGACATCTAGATATCATATCCGATGGTCAAATATTACTGCGCATGGCACAAGAGATCAAGTAGGTACCTGGATTGTACCCGCTGATGACGCTGTTTAGATACTGGAGTGCTCCTTCGCGAAAAATCTTCACTATCAATTGCTGTGTCTCCTCGCCGACCTCGATCGCAGATTGCAGCCCGGCCGTTTGCTTTTCTTCGTTATGGATATCTTCTGCAGGGGCTTGCTCACGTAAAAGCTGTTCAATTTCATCGCCGCGATGGACCAACTCTCTGTAGCTCAATGAACCCTTGCTAATTTCAGAGGCTTTCCAATGTGACAGTGCGCTTATTTCTGCAATCCCAAGGAGAATATTGTTGGGCAAGCCTGCGAAATTCTCCATGCGTATTTTTCGAACCAAGTCTCCATTATCCGGCGGCCAGAACTGGCGCTCCTTTCCCAGCAATCGCTTCGATAACTCAAGAAACTTGGGAGGTTGGTTTGCCGTCAGACTTGCAAAGACATCCAATGACTTCAAAATGGTCAATGTCCACGTTTGAAAACTTAATGAGGGCCAAACCCACCAACGTCGCTTTCACGATATACCGATCGATGGGACCCATGTTATCGTATAATACACAGGGGTTTTCAGCCGAAGGCAGTCCACTTTGAATGACTCGGTCACAAAGGACGACGAAAGGTTCGTGCCACGGAAACTGTCCGCCTGACAATTGCGAGAAGCTAACTAAATGTAGTGCTGCTATCGCGTCGCTATCAGTGTAGCACCCGTGCAAATGATGCGACCTGTTGATGAGGAACGACGCTTCGTCGTGGAAGTACGTCGCAGCGCTCTGGTCCATTGTCGGTTCAAGTGTTTCCATACTTTGTGAAAATTTTGTATGTGCCATATGAAGACACGACAGGGCGGAAATAGCCTTAGACACTGCGCCATTTGGATCCCGCGTAATAATCTAAGTAGATAGGTCAGTGGTTGAAAGTTTACATTGAAATCAAAGCCTCGAGTTCTTACTGTGTTTGTAAGGTCGGCCAGCCCAGTTCCGATAAGAATAGGTTGGAGAGACCGCACATGCCCTAAATAATATGCGAGGTACGCGAGATGTCCATCCGAACTATCAACGGCTAATGCACTTGGGGATAGGTGGAGACCGATACCGGAGCTTTCTCTTTCTTGTACCAACTGTTCGTCAAGAAGAAAATTGTATGGCTCAGGAATCTGAAGTCCCGAAGTTGAGGGTGTCACTGGGTATGAATAATATGGCTGGCTGGTATCATTGCCATGGATCGTTTGGAAGGAAGTACTCAAAGGATCTACTCAGATTGGTTCAGGTCAGCTCTTGATTTCAAAACTGGACAGCTCACCCATCATAGAGGCTAATAGAGCATCTGTACTATGGTAAGGGTCTTTATGATAAGTATCTTCCAATAAGGAAGAACGGTACGACGTATGGTGTTCTCGTGAATCCAACGAGGTGTTCTCAGTAGACTCTCGTTGGTACACGCGTGCAAGGGATGAAGTCGGGGCAGGTCTCCTTGGTCGTGGCTGCCCCCGAATACGTCCCGCCCGGGTGAGTGTTTCCGTGATCTGTGCCCTGTATCTTGCTACCAAGTGCTTGTCCTGCGGAGATTATTCTGAGATATTCAAAATTCTTTGAAGGAATAACACTGACTCGTAGCCACTCAGGTCTTCTTGGGCCCCAGCCAAGGCATTCGATTTCTAAGCGCCTACAAGTACTACACGAGTTGCCCTCCCATTGTTCATCGCATTTCTGTGAAGAAACATGTAGCGCAATACGATGAAGCAAACCGTAGGACTTACTTTCCTCCGTACGCGGCACGTCCTGAAAGAAGGTTACCCAGGAGCAACAACTTGACTGCGCATGACTTACCAGCATCCACCTCTGCCAGATGTCTGATGCCTTGGTGAGGCAATAGAAGATCTATTCGGTGCACTTCTTAAGCTTCTGGGGGTACTTTCGTCTCTTAGAGGGGCTACCATGGGCGCTTCTTCTGACGGTGTGTGTTGTGCAGGGGAGTCGTTTGGTGTATTAGATGGGGGAACAGGGCTGGTCGAAGGACCGCTTGAGCTTGCGACTAACGTGTCCATTTGTTATCAGATTGAATGTGCCCCGCAATAAATACAAAGGTAGCCGCACCAGTCTCGCAACTTGATGAGTCCTCGAAGAAAGTACCGGACAAGGACCTAGTTTCAGTCCGATACTCAGAAAGGGAAAGAGCGGATATAAATAGCGCCTCGTTGACGCAGTGGATAGGACGCTGTAATGATGGAGCGTTACCAGGGAATAGTGGTAGGATAAGGGAAGAATGAATGAATGAGGGGGTTCACGTCAAGTTTAGCGGACAAAATCGTCTTTCGGAGGGACCCTCTTGTCACCATTTGTGAACCCGGCAGATCGGTTGATTTGAAAGAACGGACCTGCCATCAGGCGATATGCCATTTTGCGAGATTGCAAAAACCCCACCTTCATCGGACAGCTACATAAGCGGTTCGGCTTTCGAATTGGCCCGAACTATAACTGCCATATGGGGATCCTTCACATCAACGATTGTTCCTGCATTCTGCTAAGATGAGTATCGTGGGCATTGAGCGAGTGTTCGAAATATCCCACACACGGCAACCACTTAAATTGGTTACCTAATCCCGGAAACAAGGACTGGGCAGGAATCGGAAGAAGGCTATCTTTCACGATGTTGGCTTCTTCCACTAGGACTCGCACCCAGCCAGCCCGTGTAGCACAGCCAACACTCCCTGTTTCCTTGGCAGTTAATGAAGTTCCACGCCGGGACAGGGCATGGCAAACCGGCGGATACCGATTGCCATATCACAAATTAAAATTAGAGAACAAACAATTGCTGTCCGGTGTGGCATCAATGAAAACGAGGCGCATGGCTTTTCTGTGGTCTCCACCATGGCACAGCAACTTTTTTTCTCTGTGGCGTTCCGGTTTTGAGGAACACAGCCCTGATATGTGGCCGAGTTGGCCGGGAAGATATACCGTTGTACAATTATGGAAAATGCATACTTGTCAAGTAGAGTAGTGCCCGTGCTGCAGATAGCAAAAATACCATCAACGTAGTGAAATACAGTTAAACGAGTAAGATATGTTTCTCCTTCAGAATACTCCGCCATGGTATGGCACGACTGTAGTACGTGGATTCCTTCCAGATGGAATCGAGGAGATTGACTATCGATCCGGAGTTACCGATCTCCGTTGACTGTTCTTGGAATAAAAGCATATCTTTGATATATTCTTGGTGCTTTGCGTCAGTCAAAAAACAGCCACAGAGAAAAAATGCAAAGACTGTGCTCCGGACGACTGATTGCAACCCTTCCTGTATCATGTGTATGGCTTCATACACCTTCAGCGCCTGTTTGCTAACATCTGGGACGAGAGGGAAGTCGCCGGATACGACGGTAGCCAGATAGAGGTGGGCAGCAGCACGGAAGATGTTTGACGCTGAATACTGCGATGTTTTCCCCCCGTCGTCCCGGCAAGGTTGGTTACAGACTGGGTTACAGAGGCTTTGACTAATCAAATCCGCTCGGCCTACTAGCTCTAGCACACTTAAGAGCCCTTTTTCCTGTTGTTGCTGTTTCCAGTCTGCTAGACTCGATATCTCGGAAATCGCCCACACTACATCGTTTTCACAGCCCATCGGGGAGAGCATAGAACATTGGTCGGCTAGTGGGACTCCGAGGTCCTGTAGGTGGGCGCGAGAAGGGTTAAACAATCCATCTATCACCCGCCGAAGTCGGGGTGACTTTCCCGTGGTGATAGACGCCAAAACATCGAACCATATGGCGGTTTTGACAACAAAGGCCGTCTTTTCGTTGCAGTATTGTAGAGGATTCGATGCGCGGAACAATGTGGTACTAAGTAGCATTTCGACATGGCTAGCCGCAAAGTCTATGCATTCGTCCCAGGCGCCATCGCCCCCGTTAAAGAGATATGCAGAAACCGAGTGGAGGACAGCCATGGCGTCGTCAATGGAGCCGGCACCCGTGCGTTTCAAGTACTGGAGGATTGTCGGAATGTCGTCAGTTTGGTGGGGAAGCCGCCGCCTCTTGGAATGTAGTTTATTAAGTATCTGTACAACTTCCCACGAGGCGCGGTGTGTCTGGATGGAGTGCAGAATCATTTGCTTAATGGCGGGCCTGTTGGCGAGCAGATATTGGACTTCGAAGACGTAGCCGATGTAGTATTCCGTGACCGGGTCTTGAATTGGGCAGAGAGTGGCCGGTTGACAGTACAGAGTCCTCCATACGTATTGCGCTTGCCCGGATGGTTCTTGTAGTTGTTCGTCGATGGAATAAGGTTCGTTGTATGCCATGTCAGTGGCTAGCCTTGGTTGCACTGTGCACCAACGGAAAGAAAAAAAAAAGTATAATGAAATAATTACTACAATAAATTACAAACGTCAATAGTACAAATTCTTACGGAAAGGTAATTCGTCATGATAGGAGCTTGAAGTGGCTGCAGGTTGGAGGGCGCAGGAATTGTAGGAGTCCACCAGCAAAGAGGGGTGGTAATCAGGAGAGAGGGAACGGAGGTATCCTAACATAAATAAGCTTCGATGCTGGTAAGCTAGTGGAAGTATACCAACTAGAACGCAGAGTCGAAGTCTCTGATTCTGGAGAGCTATAATATTCGGGCCGTGGGACCTGTTCCGTAGGTCGTAACGTCAAGAAACTTGGTTCTTGTTCGATATCGCGGGAGGCCGGGCCCGAATGCCCCTTGATCATGCCTTGCGAGGCGAGAAATCCCTTGATTCTATCTCGTATGTGGACGACGGTCTGAGCTTCCTGTGATAAGAGAGACGAATAACCAAATTAGCGCCTATCTCATCACTTTGAAGTCTGGCTATGAGAGCATACTCTTAACCAATCTGGACGTTTATTTCCATACCCAAGACACTCGAGTCGAAGACGGTCACACGTTTTACAGCTACCACGGTCAGATTTTTCCTCATCGCATTTCTGATGGGCGCCACCCGGATTCAGCCAGTAAGCTCCCAAGGAACTAAAATGTGTGTTTTACCTTCCGGCGAATTCTGCAAGTATAGCATCCCGACTTGGCGCGCGCTGCTCCCTTAGCTTTGGGAGCGCCGAGTTTTCTGGGTGAAGATTGGGTGAGCTTCGGCGTGGAAGGCATGGAGGACTGGTCGGCAGCAGCCAAGAGGAAAGCAAGACCGCTCTTGCAAGATATTAGAGCAGATCAGCAGGAGGCAAAGCGCAACAGGCTTCCAGGTTGGATGGCATATATATGTATAGTTGAGAGACGGACAGTATATGGAAAGGCATGATTGGATGACCTGTGCAGTTTCAGGAGTCACAGCATCACATCAATGCATCATTTCTGGGGTCCCTCTCGTTTTCGGCAGGGTAAATAAAAAGAAGGCTTGCTAAACTTGTTGTGCCTCGAGGCGCTCACGCGACAAGACAGCTACTGCATTTGAATCCATGCTGTATTATATGGCCATTGAATACATCCCACGAACCGAAACTCACCAAGCACTACTGAGGCATGGTCCCGTCCCCGTAAGGCAGGGTGGAGCTCTGGCATTGAAAACTTACCAACCGCCCTTGGCACCAGCTGCGAAGACAATGAGGTGGTCCATGTGTGAGTTAATTTTCTGCCGCTGACCGCGGGATAATCCTTGGGGAACGGGAGAAGTTGATGTGATTGATAGTCGCAATCAAGCGCCGTGAATGAGCACATGTCCCGCGTCAGACGGATTGAACAGTCCGATAACAAAGTAGACCGCCTCTGACACGGAATGATCAATGTGTCCTCAATAGAGTAACTATGAATACAGCAGACGATACTGGATGGACTAAGATAAGATGGCTCCATATACTGCCGTCCTAAGGGGTATTTAGGAAGATTTCTCGTCGGCACCGGCTGTACTTAGTCTTCTCATTTTACCTTTGAGGCCGGCGCTAGACTGTTCGGCGCTTTGCAATTTGCTCGATTCTTTGTGGGTGTACCCTGGTACTTGACCTGACCCAGATCGCCTTGCAATCAATGCGCGCACAGCGCCCAGCCACTTTATCTCGTCTTCTTCGGAAGGCGCACATAGTAAGAGCGTACGTTTAGTCGTTACAATTTTGAATGTGTGCGCATGATAAGGATCATCTTGATCGCCATTTCCAGACTGGGATGGGGGTGATGAGGGTGATCCCATGCTATGCCGCACTGTGGGCATCTCAAACTCCAGGGCGTCAAGTATATTGGAAAAAGGAAACTGTCGATGTGGTTTTGTGTCCTTAGACATTACGTCAGTAAGAGTGGAAGGAAGTCAAAGGTTGTTATACCATATGACTTCCCGAATAAAGCAGCTTATCGCCGGTAAGAACGAACCAGCGCTTCCGCCAATTACGCCTCTTTGACCCACATTTCATGAGATAACCGGACAGAATGACTTTATTGTCCTTCCCCGGTGGCGATGAGGCGGCCAATTGGTGCTTAGGAGCCAAGGCGAAAGTCAAACGCTGTGGCGAAGTTGCCGTGGTTTGTAGATCGTTGGGCGCTGCATCGTCAGAGTCAGAAGATGACGCCACTGCGGCTGGTGGTGGTTCATATGGTTGTACTCGTTCGGCCTGCTTAATGGAAGCGGAGTCGTGGCCGTTATTAGAACTTTGCGTCGAGGTAGCCATCAATGATTTTCGAGCATCCTCGATAGCCTGGACCCATTCCTGCACCTCCACATCGCTATTTGCACGGAGATAGAACGTTCTTAGTGGCGAGATAAGCCCGAAAGTATGCTCGTGTCTTTTGAGGGTAACCTGAATGCAAGAATGAACCTCAGACAATTCAAGAAGTCGGTGCAGCTGGTATTCATCTGAATTCTTGTAGTATGCAAGATGGTGAGGGCGCAGGACAAACCATCTCTTCTTCCAGGTCTGGTGCGACATTGATGACTCTCGATTTTACCCAAGCCGACGAACTTTCATACCTTTCGGCGCTCTCCTTTCTTCCACAAATATCCTGACTTGATGACACCCTCGTCTACCGAGTCCGTTTGCTTGTCTTTCATTTTCGCTGTCTTCCAACCGCCTTCCTCCTCATCGTCAGTGTCCTCCCCACTTGCGTCTCTGCGCTCCGCAATGACAGAGAGCGGCGTCTGTGAGGTGTTAGCACTGAAGCTGGAGGCTAGATGGACCGTAGAAGGTAAATCGTTCGTGAAGGCTGAGTCTGAATCCGACTCGGTTCCGGAGACGAGGCCTGCAGACGGACGTTGAGACTTCTTCATAGATGGAGTTAGTTGGGACGCGAGGCATTAGTGAACTGCACAGACCCTTGCACTCTTCGAAACAGAGTGAACGGAAAGCTTGCGCTGAATCTCCTGAGGTGATGGAGGCGTGGCAGATGGTGACATAAAGTAACCTTCAAAGCCTGTCATGGACGAGATTGGAGATACCGGCTGAGTCAACAAACATGACGAGTTACATGCACCGTACATGCACCGTACACGACGTTGTCGTCTCTATTACCGCCTACTGTTAGAGTGCATGTTACACAAACGCCCACAGCCCACCAAACCCTAAGTCAGCGTCAAGTGACTAATCACCCAGAGGCTCCCTTGCCTGATTTGGATAGCTCACACCCTCTGTTCAGTTGCCAGCATCCGCCATGTCTGAGGCCAAATTCAAAGTTGCAGTTGACATCGTCAACAGCCTCCCCAAAGAGGGCCCTGTTCAGCCAAGCCAGGATGACAAGCTCTTTGTGAGCATACAAATTCTCACTTGTTGATCACAACCGCCTACAGATCTACCCTAGTTTTACGCACGCTACAAACAAGGTCAGATACACCCCAGCCGGTATCTTCTTTCATATTCACGGCACATATAGCTACCATCGGAGACAACAATACCACAAGGCCTGGCATGTTGGACTTTGTAGGGAAGGCAAAGTGGTCAGTGCATATATTTGCTTTCTGCTCTATCTTAGTTCGTATAGGGATGCTTGGAACGCGCTCAAAGGCAAATCCAAGGAAGATTGCTACCAGGAATACGTTGACAAGCTGATCGAGGTGATCGCATATATATCGTGTACTCCAACCTCACTGCTAATCAGGTCCTTTAGTTGCTGAAGAAAGCAGAGGATAACGAGTCATTAAAGAAACTGGAAGATGGCGGAGCTGCATAATTCATCATAAGATGCGTTGCAGGGCTTCATGTCAAATAAGCTATAAAGAATCAATCCAACGAGTTCTCATGGAAGACTAGTGTCAGTGGCGCTTGATCGCATTTCTCCGCTGAATGGGCGGCTAGTGCGGCGCTACAGCCTGCTAGTCCCCCAGCCACCTACTGATATTGCTATTTGTCTCCATATGGAGTTCTTTGTGCTGCTTGCCGTAAATCACACAGCAAGCTGTGAACTGCGGTATACTTATAGTACACATACAGATCACTGTCACTGGGCTGGCGAATACTAACCGAGAAAGGCCTAATGTTGTATGCCACTTGATCGGCTCAACTCCTGAGTGTTCTAGGGTTGGGCTACACGAACGGCCATCTCGTCATTCCCCGTAAGCATCATACTCTCACGTCATTTGCTCAGCCGTTTGCCGTTGTTCAAAACCGTGCATGCTTCCAGCTCTAGCATAGTACCTGCCAAATTTACCTCTGACATACGGGAGGGTGTGTGTATGTCAATCGTCTGGGATTTTGGGGTACGATTTCAATAGTAGGTCCAGCACCCTGGCGGCAACGTGCCCATGCTTCTAACTTCTTTCGGTCGGGGTCTATAGTAAAATTTTTGATCGTGAATGTACTATGAGCTTATTGACTGTCTTGTTCCGCGTGGTGTCGCGGGCGCCGGGGCGCCGTGTCTTGCCTGCTATGAACTCACCATGTACTCTCCAGCAAGGGCAACGGAGAGAAAATCACCCAATGCTGTTCCGGTACAATTTGGCCCTCTCACAGTCGTATCACGAGTCTATTTGTGAGCACCGGTGTGAAATCAGCCATGATGCATACCAATATTTTGTTGCCCGGGGTCATTGACAGACTGCGATAATCGTTTTAGTTTGGAAATTGCCATTTAGGATCTAATCCAGGAGTGTCCATGCTCACCGGGTGCTATTTGGGAAATTGGCTCCATGGAATTGCTCCGGCCTGTAAATTAGCGGGTTTTGTTGGGTTTTGCGACCAGGGCACCCCCTTCGCACCCGGTAGCTCCGTTATCGTACTCATCCAACGCATCAGATTCCTACGAAATTTTACCTGCTTCTCCCGTCCTAATTTTAGATCAATACTAATACACACATGGTTGGTGGAACCGTTCAAAATATAATCGCCGTAAATGGGCGTTTGAGGATGTCAGAATGTTTTGGGCTATGTTTGCACTGTAAAGCCCGAGGTGAGGTGAGACGCATCAGTGATCATTACCAATGTAATATCAAGTCCGAAAGATACAGAACAGTGAATAAATAGGATATGCTTGCGTAAACAGGACTATGACACATCAGGATTGGCGACAAAGAGACTTTGTCGGGGAGCGAGCCCATAGTTGACTTTGATGCCATTTTCATCCTTGGGTCCCTTTCTTGAGCCTTCGTTGTCGATAGATAGCCTGAGTCCACTTGGCGAACGTCCGGTCGTAAAGGGTGATACAAGTGAATCCGTTCCTGCATCATCTAGTGCTTCTGCGTCAAGTTCGGTATGACTTGTGGCAAGCAATTGCGACTGCGGAGGTAATGGAATCAATTTTTCCTGCTCGAGCTCGTCGAGGTTGGTTCTGCACGTAGGTGGCCCCCAGTCAAAGCTCGCAGCTTCGGCTGAGCCGGACAGGGAGTGATAGCTACTGGTCCTTATCCTTTGAATGACATCAGTCATGCGTCCAATTCTTTCCATGGCTTCCGTATCGGCAGTTTGGAACGACGACAATGATTTCCCGTGGTTAGCCCCTTCATAAAAGCCCAACGGACGTTGTGGGTTTGCTTCGCTGTTTATAATTTCAACAGATCTTCTTACGACTGCCTTGAGTGCTGGGAGATTTACTTGTTCTTCTATCGATAGCAGAGGGTCACCAAACTCCTTGAATTCCATTGAGGGACTTTTCCCGGAAGTGTGGCTTGACTTCCTGTCCAAGAAACTATTTCGCGTGAACCTTCTCCACCACGAGTCTGTACGGCCGATCGGCTGATATGGCCCTCGATTCGCATTGATAAGCGAGGTGGCATAAGCGGGTACAGAGGGACTCTCCATGCTATTCGCAGGGGTCGACACGGAGTCCGCCTCTGTCGTGGAGACGGGATTATTGGGTGTAAGGGTCGATCGGGAAGCTTGGTCAGGGATTCCTCCAGCCTCATCTTCATGCTTGACCGGGTCTGCAAAAGGATCCGTAGCGCATGTAAGCGGCAAGCTCTCTGAGTGACGCTCTTGATGGAACTGTGGTAAAGTCCTAGCCACCGGTAGTCCAGTTCCTGCATAAGCACTATTGTCGTCTGCGAAGGAATCTGATACTCCCCGCCTATGAGATCCTATCGATTCATTTGTTGCGCTGGGTTCGTGGCCTCGTAAATGGTTGCTCACTAAACTCCGGAAGGACCACGAGCTACGCTCAGCGTCGCGGGTGCGCCTCAGGTGGTACCATTCTCGATCATATGCATCTTCATCAGCTAACATATCCCGGCGCCTAGCGACGTTTTTTTCAGGACCAGGTCTCAGGACATTTGTCGGTGCACCAATAAGGTGGAACGAATGAAATATGCTGAACCTGGATCTCTGTTCGGGATACATCTCCCCGTCTATCATTGAAACAACAGGTATTGGGTGGGAGCGACCCGAATCGGCGTCATCGTCGGCCAAGCTGAAGAAGTGGCTGCCGCCTCCGTCGCGTCGATGGTGCCGTCTTCTCCAAAAATACAAAAAAAAAATCACGATGGCAGCGCCGAGGATGGAAAATGTGATAGCAAGGGCAGCTTTTGTAGTGCGAGTAGCTTCGCTGGCAGGGCTACTAGGAAGTGATCCGTTTGTCGCTCCACCGCCAACGGAAGCGCTTCCTGTCCGCGAAGGACCACTGTGCGTACTGGCGGCGTGTGATGCGCCAGTTGCGGTGGGGGAAGTCGGTGAACTAGCTGTAGAAGAAGTGGAAGGGGTATAGGTTGGTACAAAGCTATCCTTTACAACGTCGTAGATGTACAGGCTTGGGGATGCGGGAGCGGAGTTGCCATAACCTGTGATTTGTAGGTTAGATGAGGCCTTTAATTATGGAGTGCACTGACCGAATCCGAATAGGACTTGATGACCAGAGCTGACCACGAAGTGATCACGCCGAGGGCCAAGTTGTGATAATGTATCTACCTCCCTCCATGACATTGGGTTAGATGAGGGATCGAGTACCCAGCCATCTGCAAAGTTCTGTTGTAACACTGCATCAGCACCACCATGTATTAGCACCTTATTGTTGAATAGCAACGTTGCAGCGAAACCCCTACGCGGAGAGGGCAAGCTTGCGTTTGAGACCTGTATTAAGGACCAAGTCGGAGAGGCTGTCCGTGTATCGAGCGACCAGATAGTGGAGAACGGTACAAGGGAGCCCTGTGGCTCGCTGTACCCACCAAAAACGAGTACCCTCCCGTCACTAAGCATGACCGAACCATGGTCGAAGATGCTTATGGGCCCCGTCGCGTTGTCCAGAGCCACAAATTCTGGATTGTTTGCATCAAAAACATAGTTGTCCGGGCATGCATTACCAGAACCATCCGCTTTCTGGCCTCCTACGATGATTGCGAGGGACGAATCGGTGACGACAGAAGTATGGCGGATCCGTCTGGTAGGCTCGTTAGCCCAAGACTGGGCCTCTAAAATCCAGTAAGGGTGGTTGACCTCTGCCAAGTTGAGGAGATGAGAAGAGTCAGGGAGATCGAACAATACTGTGGCGGAATTAGGATCTGGCTGCCCTCCAAGCAGCATGAGACAGGTATCGTTAATGGTTGACAATGTGTGCCATGAGACGGCAGGGCCTGACTGTCCTGATCCACTTGAAGATGCGTTAAGAAGTTGCCATGGGGGAGAAGCCGTATCAAAGGGGTTTCCCAGTGGAAGAAAAAGGAGATCATTGGAGTTAGGCGCCGACGTATAGGAATATGAGTTATATTGATCAGTCTTTCCACCATACACGAAAAGACCATCTGCGGTAAGCGCCGTATGGTGGCCCCATCTTTAACAACTTGAGCGGTGCCAAACATTATGATGGTGATGCAAACTGACCTTCCAATAGGCTGATATGCTAAAGAGTGGCTCACAGCGAAAGTGAGTAGACCTGAGAGAGAATGACTCTTGCGCGGCATCGGCAAATTTCATTACTTGTGTCACGGTTTCCTATATGTCCCTGGGCATAAAGATCGTGAAGGTCATGAGAACACTGACCTGCCAGGAGCAGAATACGGCCTTATTGGTATTGGCCTGCACAGCCACACTCACTTGCCACAAGAGTCGCCATCGATGTACTTGGTATTTACAGCGGCCCTGAGCTTTGATTCCTTATATCATTACGAATCTTGCAAGCATCGGCCACGACCCAGATAGCAAAGATTTAATCTTTTAATGTTATTACTGTTGATGGAGGTAAGTTGTCAGTGGCGTGTCTAACCTTCTTGCTCGGATACCACCCGCATACCCGTTACTTTTCTATACTAGCAAAGATTATGACCAACACTCTGAATCGCAGTACGCGGATTACCGTCCCCGATATTGGCCCTGAGGTTTTTTCTTTTTCATTACCTACTCAGCGCCACTTTGACAGGTTATTCAGGTGTAAGAATCCTCCTCTCACTTTAAAATTGATGATCCTTCTTGGGGTGCACGGTACGGGGCACCAGGTGACTTTGACGGTTGGGCAGGCGCGATGCGCGATTCGTCTTGGTCGTGGGCCCAAATCCACTCATAGTGCTTACCTCTTCAAAACTTTCCCATTATTCCCATACCCTCACGCAACTTTGTCAAGATATGCCTCAAAGTGGGCATCCCCTACAGCGCAGACTTTACTCAGCCGACTGGCGGAAGCTGTCTTATCGTTTATGTACGCCTGTTCTCAGGTAGGATCTTAGCTCAGTGAGTTTGGATGTGGATGGTATATGGAGAGGCCATTAAATTGCGGCAGTGATGAGAAGTGCGAACGTGTGTCTTCCGAGTCGGCCTATTTCACGAGAAACGTACTGTCTCGGCCAAACCTTCGAGTCGTGATACACGGCACGGTGACAAAAGTTTTATTTGAAGAGCGCGGTAGCAAGGCTCGCTCTGTAGGTGTTGAATTTGCGAAGTCAAAGGAGGATACTCGTCGCACGAAAAGAGGCATTACTCCACATTTTAGGTCAATTCAACAACCAATCTTACCATGCAAAAGTGCCGGGGCTGTACATCCCCCCCCCATTGGGTCCGTTCATGATGATTGAACCTTGGATATTCGCGAGTGACTTGATGCCAGACCCTGCTGTTATCTGGAGTCGGTTCAGCGGCGCACCTTCAAGAGTGTGGTATACCAATCATTCATGAGTTACCTGGTGTTGGGAACCATCTTATTGACTGTCCTGTGATTGATCTTTATTTCCAAAAAAAAGACTCAACGCATCGATGAAACATATCGAGCCAAGCGGTCCGATCGACTTCCTCAGGTTCTTGGGCTCTGCCGCTCGATACCTACCTTCTCGGACCGGAGCCCTGGCCAGTAATGTACGTAACGCGTGCACCGTTATAGGTTTGTACTCAAGTTGGAGGCAGATACTAACGTGTGCAGCTTTTCTGCGATCGGATCACCCTTTCCAGATTTACAGGCCCTGAAAGATAGTACTTCTAGTTCGAATGCCTCTGATCTAGAGTTATTTTTTGCCTACAAGGTGCTTTCTGTACAGGCGCATTTGGCTACAGGCATAGGAACATGGAGGGTCTGTGTTTCTGTTGCATGCGTTCTCTTTACATGCTGCTACTAGTACTAAGGCGAGTCAAGGACACCCGTAAATGAATTCTTCCTCATTCGCCCCTGAGGCCTTTGAGTAGAGGAACTCTGCGGCCGATTCGTTTGGGGCTCCCATCGCGAATCCAAAGTATGCCGACGCCTCAACCCAGCACTACAATCCTCTGATATGGGACGTAGGTATCTCGAAGCACCAGATGATATAGAGCGAGATTATTAAGATGAGGCGCTGGCTAGCGACCTGGATCTCGAATGCCGTGACCCTACCTAGATTCTGATATTGGGACAAAATCCGACAAGCAGCTGGCGGAGCTGATCAGAGGGGTGGAAAGACTCTATCATCCCAGTACCTGTCATATGGTGCCTCTTGATCTTAGTGGTGTCGTTGACTCAAAATTATGCGTCTATGACCTTGAAGAGCCCAGAGTATGCGAAGTCATACGGTACGTCTGGTCACCCGGAGTCCTAATATTTGTTGAGATGCCCTTTCATTCCGGTCCAGCGCTTGCTTAACAGTGGCGGAGAAATGGTTGGATCAACTCAGGGGAGAGTACTTCAACAATCTGCAAGATGCCGATTGATGCAATCCTTCTACTGTATACGCCAATATGTCTGCTGAGATGAAAATGTATCCGGGCTCCGCATTCATTTGATCGCAGGGTGACAGAAGGTACAAAACAGGGAAATGACAATGTGAATGGGTCATTCAAATCTGTAGCAATCTTACAACATCTGCAGTTTTCATGGCTAGCATGCACATCGTTATCTAACTGCATTGTAGGTTTCAAAATATCGTGGGGGAAGAGGGAAGACAACGATCAAAAGTACAAGATACAAAAGTACCTGGGGTCAAAAGTTGATAGGTTCAAGTCTCTTAGGGGAGGGGAGGGATGGAGGAGCACCAGCACCTCTGGATATTGTTGGCATTCCGTACTTGCCATGGAGGGCCCCCACTGCGGCGGAAGGATTTTTGGCCAACGGTGGAGGAGGCAGGCCTATGAGTCTTGAGACCGTGTAAGGAAGTTCGTACCCGGCTCGGGTGGCATAATCAATGTAGCGAGAGAGTTCGAGATGGAGCGTTGGGTAATATGTTGCAGATGCTTTGCGAGAGATCTATAAAGCAAAGATGGAGAAGTAGCTAATCACTATTGCGGGTATACGTACGAGAATGATGCGTTCAAGACCTGAAAGGAAAAGATCATAATGGAAGCGGTAAGCAGAGAGTTCATTCTCTCTAGGCATATTTAACTCCTCCACGCATTTTGAGATGGCATTGATCAGCCGTAGGTGGGTAGTCTGAACCACATGTTCAACCCTAGACTTGGAATTCTAAATGCCTGACTTACGAAGTATCCCATGGCTTCAAACTCTACGCCCCCAGTCATCCCGCCAGGTGCTCTCGGTTTCTCCACTCTCCCTTGATCGGTTTCTGACAGGATCCAGATAGTATTATTCGGATGGCAAAACACCCAAAAGTAGTCGCGACAAACGTCTGACAGCTCCTGCAGGTAGGTCTTGTATACCCGAGGTCGGTGTAAATTCTCAATGAATGCATGAGGTGAGATGGGAGTTGCTGGGGATTCACAAGGTGGAGGTGCAGGGGTAAGGAGAAGGGCGCGGATAAGAGAATAAAATGTTTTATGAGGTGCGGGAAGGCTAATTGTCGGACCTGCTTTATCTTGGCCTTCCTTCCTAGGACCCTGCAAGCAATCAGAGTATGCATTGTTGTTGGATCCTGAAGAGGGTGGTGCATCGGCCGGATAAAGGTCAAAAAGGATAAGAAGTAGCTCGATTATCAGCTGACGAGTGGCCACCTCTCCGGGCTTTTTATCCGAGTAGAGAAGGGAAACTAGTTGAACAAAGGGAGTCGGACACGAACTGCGCAGAGCGAAGCAACCAATAGCCGAGGTGGACAACGCCTTTAAGCATCGCAAAAGTTCATGAAGTACTTGGTCATCGTGCTGCTCCTCCCTCCACTCAACTTCCAATATTTCGTTGAGCCTGGTCAACAAGGCGGAGTAGCCACCGTGCTTCAAAAAATCTTGGGACCACCTAGAATACTACGTGAGATTCAGGTCTGCTGCAACTTACGCAAGAGTAACATACGTAGCAGATTCGTTGCGAAGCAGCAGTCTCAACTTTTTGATTAGTTCGACGTCCAGTTCCAGACTGGACGTGCCCGACAGGATGCTAACAAGTTTCGTCGGGGGCATGCTCTTGCCATGTGCAGGATTCTTCTCCTTTCCGTGTTTAATTTGATTCAAAGTTGGTGAATCCACTGGAGATGTTGACAGTGGTAGTTGGACTTGGCTACGTGAAAAAAGCCTCGGTGCATCGATTGACATACCGCGGCCGTGAGCAGTTGCATTTTGCGGGCTAGTTGTTTGCGTAACGGATGAGGCGTGATGGGCCGAGACCCGCGGAGATCCTAGTATAGCCGTCGGGGAATGTGGTGGCGGTTCTGGAAAATCAAAAGCGACACCAGTCAAGTTGAAGCCACGAGGAGAATTGAGAGACTCTGTGCTTCGCGCTTTCCGTAAGCCAGGCGTTGATGGCGAAACGAGAGGTAACTTTGAATTTGCGGCGTAGGCTTGAGACGACTTGACCATCGCGGCTTTCACGGTCGAGTCCATCCCCGCAAGTTTAGGACGGAGAGTGGGGGGGATTTGTAGATCATCCTTTGTAAAGCTAACCATATGAATTGAAGTGAATGAGCATAACTCTTACCAGCAGTTTATTAAAAGCTTGATTGGTGCCAACTTCCTCCAGTGGCTGTTGCTCCTTAGCCTTCTTCCCTTCCGATCGTTTTTTTCTTTCGTTGGGCTGGGCGGCTCCCTTTGAGCTGGCCACAACCTGCTTCGCGCCTTTTTGCTGGCTGGTCGGGGTAGGATGGTTTTCCTTGCCGCTCGTTAGGGTATGTGGATCACTGAGGGGAGTAACCATGGTAAAGTCTGGGGAGGGAATCCTCCTTACAGGCAGGATTGACTTGAACATGAGAATTCAGAATCAAGGATGGCTTCTTCGAACGACAACTCAGTTGAAACTGGGCGTGACTGCTACTTGCAACGCGTCTTGTCACGTGCTCATGCTGAACCTCCTTGTGACAGGTGCTAACTATAGTACTCCTATCGCCGTATGTACTCAGCCCTTAAATCGGCTGCTAATTTTTCACCCACAGCAAAACATGCACCAGCCTTCAGATTATAAGCATTATTCTATAGAGTGGTAGATATTTGATGCTTACCGTATGTCCTGATACAATTGAGGGGAAAATAGATGCATCACAAACTCTCAAGCCCTTGATGCCATATACCCTCAGCTTTGCGTCAACAACTCCTCGTTGATCAGCAGGTGCCATACGACATGTTGATGTAGGATGGTATATCGTCTCCACCCGATCTTTAATTAGATCGACCAACTCCTCGTCGGTTTTTTGATATCGTTGGTGGTCAAGATCACTTCTGGTGGAGGAGGCGTCTAAATAAGAGCTTAGGGGCTCTGTACGCGCGATTCGCAGCAGTAACTTGATGCCTCGGAGGATTTTAGCAACGTCGGCGGCATTCTGAAGGTAGCTAACCCGCGTTGTCAGCAACGTCATAGGACTTAAGCCATCGCTTTTCTTACCTAGGGTCTACACGCGGGAGGTCCCATGGATTTGACGTCTTGAGCAAAACAGAACCACTGCTCAAGGGCCTTGAGAGGTCAGCATAGGGAATAAGCCTTGGCCACGGAAAGGGATACCTGAGAAGATAGCAGTGCAAACCCATCGTTGGACCGCTAAAACGGATTCGACCATGATCCTGAGTGACATGATCCCTTAATCACTGCGATATCCCGTCAAGTGCAATCTCTTACCTGGACAGCAACAGGAGTAACGAAATACTCCAGGTCAGGTGCCTGAGGGCCAGACGTACTATCCGGAAGCCGTTCCGGATACTGATCAGGGGGGAACAGAGTCACGTCGTCCGACCTTAGAAAAGCGGCTGCCTCAGCGAACTACATAAACGAGCACGTCAGGGAGAAATATGAAGCGAATGTGGTCAGCTTCACTTGTGTTGCAAGAGGACCGCCATAGCCGATAAAGTAACGAAGCGTTGCGAAGATGGCTCGCACCGAGTCATTGACACTTCCAGGCTTGAGATAGCTTATTGATTCACCCTTCGTTTCTTTCAAATGTAGGTGGACGACAGGATGGTCGAAAAGGTTTTCGCCTACGGCGGGTAAGTCAAGGACGATAGGAATCCTGTTCTCCTTCAATTCTTCAGCTGGACCGACACCAGAAAGTTTGAGTACCTAGGAAGGCAGGTTATTGCATCAGATAGTCTCTAGAGAAAAAACATACGTGTGGTGAATGTATAGCACCAGCACTGTTGAGTAGGGCATGGCATCAAAACTCGGCAAGTGTAAGCGGCTCCTTGACTCACGAAATGATTATGTCCTTGGATGTCCTTGCTGTATGGCGTGGACCTTGCGGGGTGTTGGCAAATTCGACACCCACAGCGCGCAATCCTCCATCTAGATCGTTCTCAAATAGCACACGTGTCACGGTTGCGTGTATAACAACGGTGAGGTTCTTCCGTGCTAAGACATCTGGTGTAAGGTAAGCGGATTCGGAAGAGACTCGTTGCCTCTTTTCATCAATGTATGTCACTGCCCAGTTTGATAAATAATCAAGCGCTTAACGTGCACATCGTGAACACGTACTAACCTGCATACAAATTAGTCATCTTGTTGAATCTTTAACTGCAAGCACTCACTCTTCCAGCACCCAGGGTGCCAGCTGAGGTGTTGAAATCAGATGTGAGAGGTATGCCCGCATTACCACATGCTTCAACAAATGCCTTGGATACGTTGGATATAGTACTATAGAAACCAATCTTGACTGGTCCGTCTCTGCCGTGTAAATTGGGGTCGACTTGAGGGTAGCCAGGATGCGCCTGGTAGCGTTCGAATTTGCGAAAATACCTGAGAGTATGTCATTAGACATTTGTATGACTCTAATCCACCATAACTTGCCTGCTAAAGCTATCCCAAGCCCAAGAATCATCTCCGATGATCTTGGCCCATTCATTAAAATCATCCGGATCACCATAGTGAGCCCTGGGGTAGAAGATATCAGAGAAAGGTCAGACAAGGTCAGACATTTGACGAACATTTGCGCATTGATTGAGGAACCTGCTCGGCAAATCAGTCAACAGGATGCAGAATGATAAGGCATGTGCGCACATCCGCCTAAAAGCCTGGCTATTTGTGTGAACCTATCAATACAAGTCTCCGACTGATGCACATAGGAGCATCACCTCTTGGGAAATACTCCTGCTTATTATTGGCATGGACCTGGGGCTCTGTACGGAAATTGTAAAGATATTTAGAACGGAACATCTTCGAAAACATCGAGGGGGTGCGACTAGCAACGAGCGCTGTACCACTGATGGACGACAGCTTAGAAATGGAGGGGGGATGGGGACAGATATTTGAAATACCTCCCACCGGCTTCAATTAGGAGAACATTGACGGTAGGAACCTCGCTAAGACGAGCAGCAAGAACACAGCCTGCAGTGCCTCCACCGATAATGATAAAGTCATATTCTTGGGCGACTTGGGAAAGATTTGTGATGTATTTCTTCTTTGAAGGGGCAAAGGCACGATACAAAAGAAGGACGGAGAGCGCCGCGACGAGGTAGGGTGAGGACATGAGAGGCGGTGTGACCAAATAATGGACAACGAGCAGGTCCGCTTTTACTGTCCAGTGCTCCGCCTCTCCGCTCTCGCCATGCCGTCAGTCACTGGCTCCTCTACACGACCTCCCACCTCACCGTACTTTGATCATTACCCCCATCTCCCATTTCCCTCTTCTTCCCAACAACATCCTCCCACCAAGGCTAGCCTCAAAGCCTGGTGGAACCAATTCACTTCAAATCAAAGATCCAGGAGGGACCCGGAGAACCGTCACAGAGATGGTAGCACTCTCATCTTTTACTCCTCATGACCCGTTTTGACCTCTTGACCAGAACATCCTGTCTTTGGCAAACCACTTCAAGAAAGTCTGCGTTACGCAAGTGTCCAAATATCTACCTCAGATTCAAACGGCAGGCTATATGTATGGGGATACATTCCGGTCGTTGTGGCAAAATGGTGGGTATTCGTCATCACGTCATCGCCTTCCGCAGTTGAACCACCACATCAGCGGTCTGTATCTGAAGGAGAACGGTGAGCAGCGTCTCGCACACACCACTATCACGCGACCAATTTCATCAGCAACCGAGGTCGAGGGCACTTTTCGTGTAAATGGCTCCAACAAGCGAATGAAGGATCTCCAAGCAGCTTTCGAGGCTCCACCTCGAGTACGTTCGTCTCAATTTGGAATAATCTCATCCTGACATCATCTTAACAGTATGGAAAAGACTTGAACTGGAAACAAGAGAATTATACTTCACATGATGTAGCGAGCGTGTTTCGTAGATACCTTACCCAAATGCCTGTGAGTGGCTCCTCATATACACGCTACCCCCGGTCACTGATTCTTCTTTCAGGAGCCCGTAATACCCTATAGCATGTATCATAGTGTAAGTAATATCAATCTTCACAAAGGCCGACATTAACGGCTCCGTCAGTTCCGAGATCCACTAGGTATACACTACACCATCTTTATCCACCCCCATCTGATCTCCTGTTCAGCTAAGGCACATTACAATGCAGACGAAGTCATCAAGGCTTACAAGTCCCTAATACGCCAAATGCCCCGCCCAAACCAGTATCTCTTGCTCTACGTTTTAGATCTTCTCGCTGTTTTTGCCCGAAAATCCGGAAAGAACCTCATGACTGCTGCAAGTTCGTTTGCTTCCTGTACATGATTCAAAGGTAAATCACTTACTTTGTCATTTAGACCTTGCCGTCATGTTTCAGCCTGGTATTATATCTCATCCACATCACGAAATGTCACCTCAAGAACACGCCCTGAGTCAAAAAGTGCTTGAATTCTTTATTGTCGATCAGGATTGGTTCATGTTGGATATCCCTCCCCCAACGGTAAACGAGAGAGGCGGTGGCCGCTCCACGCTGCCAAAACCGGGCCACAACCTTGTGCTAATTCCGAGCAAAGAAAGCGAGAACCAAGACGACAACGGTTGGTATCACGTCGATAAACCGACAATCGGACCCCTCATGGTGGCACGGCGCAAGACGACATTGGAACACAGAATAGGTAAGGGATATCATTCATTTATTCATTCCGAGCATACCGTTTCGGTTTCTAAAGGCCGAATTCATTGATGTAACGTTCCGTCTAGAGACTCAGGACAAGGCCGAAGGAGATCTAACCCCTGTTATCGAAAGTCCACGATCTGACTCATCAGCTGCTGCAGTCAGCCGAAGTCGGACGCTTCCTTTATCCCGCTCGAGAGCGTTTACCATCTCGGCAGTATCAAACGTCCCCAACAATAACACATCTTCGAATGGACATGTTGACAGAGCCCGAGTGCTGCGAAAACAGAAGCGCACGCCGCCATCTCAGCTGCTGGAATCTGATAAGCAAACATCTGCCAAGGAATCGTAACACCCCCTAGTCTGTGACTTCGCGATGATGTTTTAATTCCTCCCATTGAGACGCGGTGAGTTTAGATCGGTTTGAGACGCTTTCATTCTATCTGGACTGGACTCGTATTCGTAGATCATGTGTCTAGTGCTTCTGTTCTTTGATACCCGCAATGCTTCCTCTCCCTTCCCCAAACCCATCTGGCAACTTGTACCTGTATGGAATGACAAAGTGTAATATGTGATATTGACATATATGTATGTGGCTCATGGATAGTTCGTAGAATACGTTTGAACCCTTATTAAACCATCTTGTTTCGGGTCATTTGGGACAGTTTCATATCACCCCCTCCTTGTAACCGCACTGACCTCACAGGTACCCCACTTCGAATACCACGGCCTCTGCCCGCCCGCCCATGAAAATGAGGTCGCATCTGCACATTAGCCGCTGAGGTTTCTCTAAACCGGGAGATGATGCAGCACTGCTACACCCAAGAACCTTATGAACTCTTCGCAGCAGGCAGTTCTGCCACCTCCAATACTAGCATCGATGGACATCCCCACCCCTATTGGAGGCGGCAAAATGATCAAGATGATGTTCCGGTGAGTTTAAATTATTGTCCTAGTCGCATCCACAACAGCATAGACAAAGACAGTTTGTCGTGTCTAAGTTTTCTGCTTGTCTAATTTGTCCGAGGACGTGCTCTGATGAGGACCCACCTTCGCGCGCTTAAAATGATCTTTGGTAGTTCCAGCAGCTCCCAAGCCTCCCAGTCCTCTTTGCAGAGTTTTCTGCTTCCCTTGCTCATACCTCGGTTCTGATAATACTGCGAGACACAGCCCATACTGCACACTACGCAAGAACAGCGCTCCGCTACCTCTGCAACTCCTCTGAACGATCCTCTCTCTGATTCCATTTTCGACCAACCTATGAGTTACGACGGTTACGGGAAGCCTGACGCGAGCAGACGGAAGAGATGGATTGTAAGTGACTATAACCCAAATTAATGAAATATTCGGATTAAGTTGTCCTCGTCATCAGGCCTTCAGTGCGCTTGTGATTCTGCTAATCGTAGGAGTGGTTATCGGCGTCGCCGTCGGCGTGCCACTGTCCAGGAACAAGGATAATAAGAATCTTGCCGCCTCAGACAACCAGGGAGGTGGCGGCAATTCCAACAGCGGCGATACCAATGGCAACAAGCCTCCTGCTACTAATCAAGGTTCAGATCCGAGTGTGTTCCCTAAGGATCCGAACTTATATCAATCATTTTATGGCATGGCGTATATGCCTGAAAACACCTTGCTACCTAACTGTGGCGCTACCTTAGGTCGGTAGCTATATTTCGCCAAGTGACCACATCTAATTCCTTGCAGACGGCGTGATCAAGGATATTCAGGTAATATTCTCGCCTTGCAAACTTAAGATTCTTGAGTTGATATCGCACAGTTGATGTCGCAGCTAACTAAGGTAATGTCTACAAAGTGTCCTTGGTAATTTGAGCAGCGTCTTAACTTTTACTAGCGCGTTCGTCTCTATGGTAGCGACTGTAATACATCAGCACTCGTCGTGAGTGCCATCTGTGATATTGATTATTCTTGATTCAATAATGTCTTCTATGGTAGCTGGAGGCCATCAAGCAGACGAAAGTAGACATGCAAGTTTATCTCGGCAACTACAATGTTCCAAACGATAACGACGTTGCCTATAACCGGCAGAAGCAGGCGATACAAGATGCCCTAACCACTTACGGTGCAGATCATATCGCAGGAATAACTGTCGGCAACGAATACATGCTAAAGTGTGTGCCCTCAAATCGTTTTCTGACCATTGGCTGATTAGGGACCTTTAGTTATATAACTCAAAATGGAGGTGGCGACATTAACGGTCCTGTCGCAGATCAGGGCGCAGCACTTTTAATTCCCAACATTGAAGATACTCGCGCCATGTTGAAAGATATGAATCTGAATATACCGGTTGGCAACTCCGATGCTGGCTCTTTCTTCAACAACAAGGTGCTAGCTGCCATCGACTATGGCGTACGTCTTCTCTACTTGGCTACGTTGTGTGGTGAGCTAATATTCTTTACATAAAAGATGGCAAACGTACACCCGTGGTTTGGCCATGTCGCCATTGAGAATGCCGGGCAATGGACAATGCAGTTCTTCCAAAATCAAGACGTGGCTTTGGCCGACCAGCTGCCCAACAAGCCACAGATGAGCATCGCAGAGACAGGTAAGCACTAGTATTGCATTGCGAGCTACGTTCTCAACGTTCATCGCCAGGCTGGCCCACGGTAAATCCTGAAAACATTCTCTGAAGAAAATCATAACCGATCTAATACAGAAATCCTCCGATGCTGCTGATGCGACCGATGGCCCCTCTGAGGCTTCTGAAGCCAACTTGCAGGTAGTGGCATACTTTCCCCGCTGGGCGAGCGCCTCTGAGTTGACTTTATAGACGTTCCTCGATACGTTCATTTGCCAGGCAAATCAGGCAGGCGTGCAATACTTCTTCTTTGAGGTGAGCATTTGTGTTTTATCCATTTTCCTTCTCATCTCAAACATTTCAGATGTTTGACGAAAAATGGAAGGTAAGGTTCTAATCTGCGACGTACTTTTAGCGTTCTAATCCTCTACAGGATCTACAATACGGTGGTGTTGAAGTAAGCCCCCTTCGTTTTTCTCCCCTGATCTTATTAACATTCGTGTCTAGGGATGGTGGGGCCTGTTCAATGAGGAGTAAGTCAAATGTGAACGTTATTCTGTTCTATATAACTGACCATCGTCGTAGTCGAACAATTAAGAACATCAAAATCCCCAACTGCCCAGCACCTTGAATAGAGTCCTTCAAGCATCCTCAACTGACCTTCGGTACTTTTTTCATTTAATCACCACAGGCTCATATATCCGTGGATACTTCAGTCAATTCAATATAATGTAATAGACATATCTTTAGTTGAATGGAAAAAAATTGATACTGCATTGACCGGGAGTCGAACCCGGAGCTAGGCCATGGGAAGACCCAATGTTACCGCTACACCATCAATGCTTCAAGATTCAGGATTACTTCATGAGAATGATAAAGTGAGACGAAAGCAGCAGCGTAGGTTTGTCTATGTTTACCAGTCCATCTTTTAATTATGAGACTTCCTGATTCCCTGTTGCAGGAGATCAAAGCAAAGGATGGTGAGCACTTCCTTCCTGATGCGAGAGCTTATGTGACGACGACAGACAGCAGAACATCATCCTCGCGCTGGTCGGCAAAAACCAGAATAGTATCACGGAAAGTGGCAAGAAAACAAGGGCGCACTAGCCGCAAACAAAAGAGGGCTGAATTCCACGACACAAAGAAACGTTCAGCACCTTCGGAGCATCCAGAGTATCCTCACAAAAAAAGGCTGGAGTATGGCGGTTCCTTCGCCAGCGCCGAGGGCGATCAACTCACGGCGAACCCCTCGACTTCAAGGATGCAAGAACATCGGCTCAAGTCCGTCAGGCAGGCTACACCCACATTGTCGGGGGTTGTCTCTGAGCCAAAGTCGCAGGTCGAGGAGGACGAGGAAGCGTATATAGCATACCTGGAAGCTAAATTGGGAAACTCGGGTGGGCACAAGACGAGGAAGACGGATGCCGACGGGCTTGACGGTGAGCATGACATCTATTATTACTGAGGCGTGTAACAAGGATTATTCATATTTTCTTAGATCTGCTGGCTTTTGCAGACTCTGTGGTGCCCGGGGTACAGGGTAGTGAGAGTCAGGAGAAACAAGAAACTGGCAGTGAAAACGATGAGGAAGAATGGAAAGGCATAGAGTCCCCGGATAGCGAAGACGAGGATCTGGGTGGGGATGGTGGCCCCTCTCGACGCAGCGCAGAGCCTGCTGGGCGGCCAACGCTTGGTGGGCAATCTTAATTTGCCATCATCGTTCATGGCTGACCCAAAGCAGCAGGAAAAGGTAAATATGCCCCACCCCATCTAAGGAAGGCGGCAAAGATAGACGATCTCCATTCGGAAGAGAACGTGAGATTGACAAAGCAGTTGAAAGGTCTTCTTAATAGGTAAGTTCGCACCTGCACATCCAATTCTTTCTTTTGTTAACAATGCTAGAATGAGCGAACAAAACTTAGCAGCGATCTTGGATGACGTAACGGAAATATATTGCAAATTTAGAAGACACGGTATGGTTTTGATGTTTTTGCCTTGGAGTGTACACGCTTAAACTCCTAACAGACGTGACGGTAACGTTGACAAAATTGGTCATAACCAACATTGCAAATCATGCGACCTTGTTGGAATCTTATATCGTGTTGCACGCAGGATTCATATCAAGTATGCACCGTTTGATAGGCGTGGAGTTCGGTGCGTCCCATGAATTTAACAGTGGTTGACTCTACTGACGCCATAAAGTCGCCTTCTTTGTACAGTCTTTAACTGCTGAATATGAGAATCATTATAACTCATACCAGACTGAACATACAGATATAAGCGAAGGGGATACAGGAAAGGAGGCTTTGAACCTCATCGCATTCATTTCCGAGCTCTACAACTTTCAGGTCATTGCTTCAGTGCTGGTATATGATATAATCCGCTGTCTACTACGGGTTGAACTACGGGAATTAAATGTTGAACTTCTGTTGAAGATGATCCGCAGTGCGTAATCGTGATTTCTGTTCTAGACTAGTATACTACTACTTTCTATTGTAGATTCTGGGCAGCAATTGCGGCAAGATGACCCATCTGCACTCAAGGATATTGTCGCTATTGTTCAGACACAAGTTACCGGCAAAGAAGGGACACTTAGGCACGTACGGTTTGCGAGTTTCAATCATACTATCTCACTAGCATCTTTCCAGTTCAAGGACGCGTTTCATGCTAGAAACTTTAACTAATCTGAAAAATAACAAGTTGAAATCGAATGTCTCTCATGACCACAGCGTTAGTGCTGTAGAGAGGATGAAGAGGTTCCTTTCTGGCCTCAGCAAGAGACATCATCGTAAGGCGCTTACCTGTTTTTGAAGGGCTTGACATTGATTGTCAGTAGTCGTTGCACATGACGCCCTTCGGATGTCTCTCGTAGATTTACGTTCCGCAGAGGGAAAAGGAAAATGGTGGCTCACGGGTGCTGGCTGGGCTGGTGATCCTTTAGTAGACAGGCGAAAAGAAGGGCAGGCGACATCGAGAGGTTCTCCGGTCAAGACTACCGCGAACGAACGACTGTTGAAGCTTGCGAAGAAACAAGGAATGAATACCGATATCCGACGAAGCGTGTTTATTGTGCTTATGAGTAGTGATGTACGTTGCTTTAACCAATGACGTCTATCACTTCATGAACCCTTGTGCCAAGGATTATGTCCATGCTTGCGAGCGGCTGTCACAACTGTCGCTCACTGAAGTACAACAGCGAGAAATCGTCCGGGTTTTGTTACATTGCTGTGGGAATGTAGGTTGTTGTGTATCGGGGCGTGCGATGTCTAACAGCTTTGGCAGGAAAAGCCATATAATCCTTACTACACGCTAATTTGTCAACATCTCTGTCGGACGTCTCATGCATACAAGATCACGCTGCAATTCTGTTTTTGGGACTTTTTACGTGATTTGGGCGAGTTGAACATAGGAGGCACAGAGGTTATCAAGAACATGAAGGCCGATGCCACTCGTGCGGACGGTGGAAGCGTTTCAAAACGTCGCCTTGAAAACGTAGCCAGAGCATACGGATGGTGGATAGCGAAAGATAGCGTGTCGCTAACCATTCTCAAGGTATGTTCCACTGTTGCACATTTTCTGTACCTTACTCCATTGCGATAGCCCATTGACTTTACAGTTCTGAAATCAAAAGCGCAAGAATTTTTAAGAGAGCTATTGATTAGTATCTTTCTCAGCAGCCAAGCAACATCTCCAATAGTTGGTAGCGATCCCAAACACCTCACCATGCGAGATTCTACTGCAATCGAAGCAATATTCATCAAAGTCACACGTATCGAGACGCTTGCAATGGGTCTATTTTATTTCATTACGGAATTTAAACGTGGTTCCTCAAGCAATGACGAAGAGTTCATGAGATTTGCTACGTGGGCTAGTGGGGTGGCTAAAGATACCTTGCAGACTGGTTTAGATATCGTACCAACGCTGTAGCGGGTCGTAATCAATTAATCATCCGATTGTTTTCGGAAGGCCGCACTGGAACAAATGCTCCCGCTCTTGCCGCCAAAGGTGAATACAGCATGTTGAATGGCCGAACTGGAGGTAGTCTTTAGTTCTTGGATGTCGAGATGGAGAGTATTTCGCTCAACTGATAATTTAATCCTGTCCCAGAACTCGCAAATGTTGCCCGTAGTTCATCTTCCGTGAAGTTGCATGCTACAGGCGGGTAAGATTCATGCCTCGCAAAAGGATGTCACGAACAGGTTATCAGAAAATAGGATCCAGGCTTCATATGATCTGTAAGCCGAACGGGGTACTCGTCGGCTTGGGAGCGGCCATTCTCATCCCTGGGACCTAAGGCGATCGCGTCATAAGTTCCTTTATCTAGGATGACGTCCCAGGATGTTGCAGGGAGATCATCCTCAAGGAAGTTGCATTTCGTGAATGTTATACCATCGATCCCGTTCTTGGACGCGATAGCCTTCGCCAACCTAATGGCGTCGGGGGCATAATCAATACCTGTCAGTGACGCGCTTCTGTAGCCTGCCTCAGCTAGAGCAAATAGCAAAGATCCGTTTCCACTGCCGATCTCAAGGATGGATGGCTGTGATGCAGGAGGGGCATGCAACAGGACCCATTTCACTATTTTTGCGATGCTTTCTGTCCCGAACCTAGGAGAGGCGAGGCGTTAGTACGAGATAATCCTGATCACGGATATGGTACCAAATCTCGCCTTCATCTCCAATTTCCTCAAAGTTCGCTAATTCATCTTCATAAATATTATCCCAGCTATTCAGAGTCGGCAATGGTCAACGAAAGCATTTAACGTGAGCATACTGTTCTTTTGTACCTAGCTTCGACGGCTGGAATTCCATGTTCAGTTGTGAGGCTTAGTAAGCGAGCTACTATTGGATCCTGAGCTGAAAACGGGGGTTGACTGGACGTTAATGCGAGTATCGACTAGATGATAGGTACAAAGTATGGTACAATAGCCCTTGGAGTGAGGCTTCACATTATGCCACATAAAAAGAAATGCGCATACTATGCGAAATGTTTATCGTCCCTTGGTCCCTTTGCCCTCTAGCTTCTCTAACATGTCCTTTGCTTCATTAATTTTGCTGGCAAGGTAAGGTGAACCACCGCGGTCAGGGTGATTGGACAACATAATCTGTCGGTGAGCTTCCTTCAACTGGGTCCGAAGTTTAGGGCCATCCCTACATATCAGGTTAGTTGGCATAAAATAGCTTTCAAGCACGGACTTGAGCCCGAGAATAGCAATGGCTTCCTTCCTATCCATTTTCGCTTTGAAACCACCTTTGACCCATTGATTCTGTGCATCTTTTCCCGCAAGAAACCCTCTCCTGACGAGGGCCCTGCCTGCGACTGCGGCAGCGAGAGCTCCAACGCCAATGAGAATTGGTGTTGACATGGGCCAGTTATAATCGTGACACTCCGTCACGACAAGAGTTGGTTTGATTGTCACTGCAAGTAACCTTTGGCCTCATCAGCACGTTGTATGAAATATCCCACCTACGCTGCTTAGGGACGCCTTATCTTATTGGGCGATAAGCAGCCCATCTGTTCTCGCCTCCTCAAGGCAGGTGACATAAACCAGCCCTACTTTCTGCCCATCCATGACCCAAAGAAATTGCACCCTCGCCCAAACACTGATAGGTGGCCGTTTTGGCGCCATACGAATCCCTACAGAGTTTTTGGAAGCCGGCCAGCTGAGCGCGTCGTCCTTGGATATTTTTGATCATGCTCGCCCTATTGGGCTATCCCCTGGGTATTCACAGTATGGCCGTCTGACTGCGCTAGCTATCGCCGACGATCAGAACTGTCGCATTGTCATGTTCCGACCTACCAGGAAAGGAGGCGCTGGAAGCTCAGGCTCATCGAGCGCTCTCCAAGACAGGGTATTGTGTCGCACCACGGGCGACATTTTTGCTTTTGATATGGGGCCCCTCGCTATGCTCCTCCATTCGGACCTTGGTGCTCGCGTCACTAATGCTATTGACATCCAATCCGGTTTTTCCGCAGTTGACCGTAAACCGCTCACAGCGCTCAGAAAGCTAGTCGGCGAAAGTGCACCTATCATGGTCGAGAACGTCGAGGGTGTTTTTCGGGAACCAATTTTCGACCACAACAATCGTGATCATGGCATCGACCTCGCCATGCGTGCTTGGGTTTCCCAGTTTCTGGCCACATACGAAAATAGCCCTGAAATCTTCGACAAGGTCTCGAAGATAAATACAATGGATATGGCGGAAGAGGTAACGAGCCGTTCCTTACCTCTTTCATCCCACGGCTCTTCATGTCACATTGACAGAAACTCCAAATCATCGCGAAGCTGTCTACGGATGCATTGCGACTTGACAACATGAAGCCTACGGAGGTCACTCATTCGGCAATACTATTCACCGATCCCGCATCTCGTGCCACCAAATTCCAATCACAATCATACAGTAATAGGATCAGACGCAATAAGGCAAGGGCCCTTCTGTATAAATCAGTCCCACAGTCTCTAATCGCGTAAATAGGATATTCTTGTCAACGTCAGGAATGATTCAGGAAGCTATCGAATCCATGGAAGTGTCGGAAGCACAAGAGGACGAAAGAGCCTTGCAGATACTGCTCGGTCACTGGAAAGCGCAACTGTTTTGACAGTCACTTCCATCGGCCGTGAGGACCCGACGACAGCTGAGGCCCTTCGCGCAGCAACCGTCCTTCGAATCCTCCAAGGATCAGATGAGCTCCTAAACAACAATTCTTGGATCAGGAATGTCTGGTTTCCACCTGATGACGGTGTTTTCATATGGCCTGATGACTGGTCAAGGAAGCCAGCCGCACCCCCCAAATTCATTCCCCCTCCCACAGTCCAGCAACTCAATGCATCTCAGCAAAAGGCAGTCAATGCTATGCTCTCCCTTTCTGATAATCATCGTATCACTTTGATACAAGGACCTCCTGGTACTGGCAAGACATCTGTCATTGCAGCTTTCGTACAGTTGTCTATTGCCTCTGGCAGAAGCGGAATATGGCTGATTGCCCAGTCCAATGTTGCTGTAAAGAATATTGCCGAAAAGCTTATGAAAGTTCATTTCTTTGATTGGAGATTGCTTGTGTCACATGACTTTCACTTTGATTGGTTGGTGTTCAATTCTAAGTTGTCCTCTGGAGGATAAACCCCAATAATTAGGCATGAGCATCTGTATTTGAAAGTCAAGCAAAATGTCATTCGGTCAGATGGCTTCAAATTTGCTCACTTCAGGCTCAGGGGAGCTTCGGTTATTCTATGCACTCTTAGCATGCTTTCAAATGAACAAGTTAAAGCCATGTTCACAAAGATGGTTCCCATGAATTGCTTGGTGGTTGATGAAGCTAGCCAGATTGAGATTGGGAATTATATCACCACATTCACAGATTTTGGCCCTACCCTCAGAAAGGTATGTTTCATTGGGGACAGCAAACAATGTATGTGCATTTACTCTTGTTGGGATACCATTGATGCATTTGGGGTAGTGCCACCATATGGACAAGAGGACATTGAAGATCTTCAAAGCATCTTTGAACTTTCCCATTTGAATAAGGAGAAGAAGCTCATATTTCTTGACACTCAATGTAAGCAATGGAAGGTTTTAAAATGATGAGGATTACAGATCCCTGTCCAGATCGCATGCCACCCCAAATTGGCAGATTCATTTCCAAAGCAGTGTATGAAGATAAATTAGAATCTAATCCACTCCATCCAATCCAAGATGATGTCATTGCCTGTAAATTCATTGATGCTGGTGGAAATGAGTATAGGTCAGGTGACTCATATGAGGTATGATGTCCTTACCCCTTTTTTTCCTCACTGATTATGGTGTAGAATCAAGCAGAATGTGAAATTGTTGTCAAGCTTGCTGTCAAATTACAGGAAAATGACAAGTCATATCGCATTATCAC
This sequence comes from Amanita jacksonii TRTC168611, assembly GCA_000497225.1. Taxonomy (NCBI): domain Eukaryota; kingdom Fungi; phylum Basidiomycota; class Agaricomycetes; order Agaricales; family Amanitaceae; genus Amanita; species Amanita jacksonii. Next base: position 52,781 of record AYNK01004792.1, on the reverse strand, counting down.
ACCATATGGTGGACAGCGCCAACTGATTGAAGATAAGATGAAGGAGGTACCAGATCTACATTGGGGGGACAAGTGTTTCAGTGTGGATTCTTTCCAAGGTTTAGCATGTCTTCCTTGTGGATCTTGCCATTCTGATTTATCATGCAGGAAATGAAGATGATTTCATCATTATTTCTGTTGTGAGGTCTGTCCAGATTGGATTTCTGAAGAACCTCAGGAGGACAAATGTCATGTTGACAAGGTGCAGGAGGGGGATGTTGATTGTTTCCAGCCAGAAGTTTTTGGCAGGACCAGGGGCTACTTCTCTGGTGGGTGAGATGGCCAAAGACATGGGGCCACAAGCCTGGATTGGTGTAGAAGAAATTGAGGCAGAAGATTTTTTGGTTTGATAATTATCATTGTCACCATTTAATTAGGACAAGCCTTGATGAATAGGTTAATGCCCAAGGATATGTTCATTTTCTATCAGTAACATTAGATTTCCTTGGATCTTAACCTACTCAGTAATGCTATTCCAGTTATCTAACCTCCATGGAATAATTTTCCATATCTAATGGCCAATGATTACATATGACTGGTCAGAGGTCTATTAGAGCCATTAAGGACAGCTGTTAAACAAAGGCCTCTCATCTCTGACAAGGCAGATGTAATAGCACCTTTGAAGCCTGGTGTAGATGTCTGGGGGGATGAAAACTTGGACTCTATGCCAAACTTGATTATTTCTGGTGCTGCAAGATCTAATCATGCATTGAGATTAGTGACCAAAATGCGCGACGATGCACTCACAGTTGATCCCATAACCATCATGAAACACAGTACCAAATCCAGTCCCTCGAAATAGATGTCCAGCACTAAGGCCACTTGTACTGAGTGCCCAACGAGCACTGCGTGTGTACAGCTCGTCCTCGAAAAGCGGAGCGTGTTCACCATTCAGTGGCCGCAACATTAGCTGTAAGCCAAGGAGATGTCGGTCGATCCCACGGCCAGTCGCGGCTTCGCGGGTGAGTTTAGTGTGCTTCTTAATTGCACGATGGAGGAGTAAATGGCGCTCTGACGGCTATAAGACAAGAAATCAGTTACGGTTTATGAATTATACTGCGCTAGCTCACCGAAAGATCTGGGTCACGCATTGATAGAACCCACTCTCTGCTCTCGCGAGTCAAGGTTCGTAATGTTTCTGTGCGGCCATGCTTGAACATGCGTGTTAATACGGTCTCATATGTGGCCGTGAAATCGCCGCGCGCTGAGTACCACGCGAGTTGAAGACACATCTGGAGATAGGCATCAGGTGGAAATCCAGCTATGACGGAATGAGGTTGTGCGGTGCTATTAAGGACCCATTCTTACCAACTGTCTTTATCCAATCAGTACCATATTCTTTAAACCACAGGACGCTGTCATCGGAGTCTCCCATGAGCTTTCTGGCGCGTTCTCCGGCAGTGAGACACTCTGTCTTGATCCTGTCGTCTGTGACCCAGTCGATACGTTCCCAACCGGTCTGCATACCAGGGGTCGCTGCAGCATGAAATGAATTTGCGTCCACTCCTTCCACAATCCCATATTCAGCAACGATACTAGGCACTAAGGCATCGCAAGGAGAATGCTCCCCAGTTGCACCTGCATGGGTTGATGGATCAATGATGAGCGTGAAAGGCTTATCGTAGAACCTGTTCGCAGCATTATGAAATGTTCCTCTGATAGTGTGAAGGTGGGCATCGTTGTATAACTGCTCTGCGCCCGTGGAGGATGTAGGCGGAAGAGCGTATGTGGTATGTTCTAGGCTTACACCCATGAGGCATTGAAGCAATACTCGATGATTGTCCCTGTTCTTTGGCGAAAGTGACAAGAGATAAGAGAGATTCTGAAAAACGATGAGGTCGAAGTACTAGCAAATGGAGATAACGGAACCTTACGTCTGCCCAGCGATCACGATCGTCAGCACTTAGGATGCCTATAGGTACTGCTGTCTCTCCCTTAGCCAATCGATGTTCAGCGTCGAGCACCACGGCTCGCATCTGTGCCTCTATTTCTTGCGGTTGTACCAGCCGGGGATAGGGAGACGACGGATAGTAAACTTTTATAGTGTAGAACCAGTTATGGACCATGAGTAGGACCGTTCGAGCAGCTGGATTAGTAGAAGGATCTGCTGGCTCGGAAAGAGTGTCGCAAGAGAGCTGAGGTATTCGACCGCTGTTGAACATCTTTGAGGTGCTTTCACGAAGCCATATTCCTGAGTCCATGCAATGAGCCTTGCGTTATTCAACTTCGCTGTTTACCCACCCGTTCGTGTCGTATCTGGATGCAATTCCTGGCTGCTAAAATGTTTGTGATACGGGCTATATTGATTTTGCGATAAAACTCACGTATCCACCTTCCCCTTGAATTCGAGAACGCGGTGTAGCAGCCAAGCGGCGCGACGAATTTGCCAGGGCGTTATTCCGCGTCTGCTGTCGCTGGCCTCGACACTGCGGGCACTTTCGGGTATGAGGTTATCGTCCTGAAAGGCCAGCCACCAGTTGGAATTGATGAGGAGGGGTGCACGCCATTCGAGGTATGCCTTGTATAACCAGATATTATCGTCTAGCCAGTTGTTTGGTGACACCCTGTCGAGAGCTAGACACTTGGTCGGTTGGCCGTGGGGTTAGAGAAAGGATATACGGACCATGCAAGCGATCCTGCAAGACCTGACCGATGCCGTTTTGAAATTCGTCCGCCCAGCGAACTCTCAAAGAATATGCTGAATGGTACGGGGAACCACCGTTTGCTTCGTCCTGGAGCAAAAAGGGCTCAAGAGAGGCCAAGTAGCGTTCAATAGTGTGACGGAGGTCGGGGACGGGGAGACGAGGGAGGGAGGTGGTGGACATGCGCAGGGGATGGAAGAAACGGCGGGAGATCATGTACGGAGTCTTTGAGAGAGAACGAGTGCCATGATCCCCCAGCTCCCCCATCCCCGCCTCAAGCACTGGTTGCAATCCAACTATCCCAAGCCCCAGCTAGATCCAGTAAGCCCCAATCTTCCCTGCCATCTTGCTTGCCCGTTATCTTGCCACAGGAATGGCTTAATGATTGCTCAGAATGGCTCTACAATGATCGCGGACTATCACCGGACTCTGACTTCCAAGCATTCATTACTCAATTCGAGTGTCAGCTTTTGTCCTCAGATCTACGCGATTCCATGTCGCACGGAACTGGTCTTCCAACTCATATCGCGCGGTCTACAGCGAATACTGTTCTAACAGGGCCTCCCGTACTCGTAGAAATAGCCTCAGTAACGGAGATTGCACACAGCGCGTTCAACTTGGAGCAAATTCGCATTTCACGTGAAGAACGCGAGCGTCTCGGTGGCTTTCCCGAAAATAACGATACTGAAGGCGACATTGATGTTGATGAAGGACCGCCGCCCAAGTTTCCCCGTGGCATGCTTAAATTTGAACTCACGGATGGCGCTATCAGTCTGCCCGCTGTGGAGTACCGCTATCTCCCAGAGATTACCCTTGGTGCGACCCCTCTTGGCTTCAAAGTAAGCATCCTGGACGTCTACGGTTACGAGCCTCAATGCGTTTTTAGATGCAGCTAAACAACGTGAAGATCCGCAATGGGATCGCTTGGCTGGAACCTGAAACTGTGGTTATGAAAAAGTACGCGACAAAAGATCGAGAGGTCAGACAGAAGTTTGATTTCGCCCGAGGACTGCGTCTTCGAATGCGGTATGGCCCAACTATGAGACCTAAGCAAGCATCTGACATGTGTTTAGTCTTCCCCCTGAGCCTGTCTCCACTCCCGTAGAAAACTCGACAGCTACGACGCGTTCACCTCTACAAGATATAGTACTACCGACGTCGGCGCCTCCCCATAACGACGATAGTGTTCTCGAGGACCGCAAACGGCGGGTACCCACCGTCATGCCCACTCAAGCTCTTGATGGTAGCGCTACTGCCTCTAACACGCTCATTGCTTCCACCACCAGCACAATCTCAAGCCACTTCTCGTTTACTGTTCCCCGGGCCGGAAACCAGGTGGAGCGGGCGGAAGACTATACGACGGTTCGCTCACCCATCATTGAGATGACACGATACAATTCAGACGAACAGTTAATAATTACCCAGCATACCAATCCTGGAATCATACACGCTTCTGACAAGAGACCAGAGAAGTCAGCATCCAGGCGACGTGCAAGGCTTGCTAATACCAAGGGAAAGGGGAAGCTAATTGAAGTTCATGATGACGAAGAGGACTTTGACGAGAAATTCGTTATGGACGACGCGTTCCTGGAATCGTTAAATCGCGTTGAACTGGAAGCAATACAGAGCGCAGGAACAAGTAGAGAACTAACAGCGACTCTACCACCGCGGACGGCTGGACCAGTGCCTTCGTATAACAACCCCGCTTACAAACCAACAGCTCAGGATATCGTTGAAATCATGGACGACGAGGAATGTGAGGACAAAGAGAATATGCCCGTCGCAACGCGTCACGTACGCCGACGTACAAATACGGGAATCCAAGACGTTGAGCTAGCAAGCATATCTGGCGACGTCATTGATTTATCTGACTAAATTAAATCGATAGTTGTGGACTTTCACGATTGTGTTCTCGTATCGGCGTACTTTCTAGGGGATAAACGGTTGGAGGGCAGACGATGCTCGCGATCAAAAACACGTAAGGGATGGTTGATATACATACAACGCAGAAAGTCCTACCCAAGTTGATGTCGAGGTATTACCATTCAAATTGGCTTAGCCGAGGACAGCGACTTTACTCTTTTTCTTCTTCTTTCCGTTCTGGTTAGTGAACGATCGCCAACTGTCGACTCGCTGTTCTCTATTATCTGTCGGCTACCTTGTAAGATGGCCCAACGAGTGGTGGAGTGCACCGACCTTCCCATATCTTATCTTCTTCTACTTTCCTCTTCCTAGCTGCTACTTCCTCATCCTTTTTTCTTGCTTCAAGACCTTCGTTGGCTAGATTCAGCTTGATAGCTCTATTTATTACGTTGATGAGAAATTAAGGTCTCGGGAATTGGCCAACGTACTTTCGCCTCCGCAATTCCTCCTCGATAAGTAATTCCTTTGACTGGGATCTTAGCCGCACACGAAACGTAGGGTTAAGATTCCTCAGTTGGGGATCTGTTTCGGGAGTTGATGTCGGAAGCTCTAATGACTTTAAGACCAAGAACCGTGCTTGGTTGATAACAGCGTCCAGCTCTTCTCGTTTAGCTTTGTCAGAGAGCTCGGATTCAGCCTAAAAAGTGGAATGGGTCGTCACTTTCGGTGTTGCCCGAGTACGATACAACTCACCTTCTTGAGAATATCGAATGCCTCTGGAGCCTTTTCGTGAGGGCATTTATCTGGGTGTATAACTAACGAGACATGAATTTCTGACTAATCAGACTTGGACACAGTCCCACTGACAGAGAGATATCTGCTTGTATTTCTTCTTGATTTCTTCCGCGGTGGCAGATTCGTTGATGTCAAGTATATCGTACGGACTTTGCAAAATTTTGAGCAACGTGCAGGGCAATTGAAACAGTTTACCTTACTTTAGTTTGAATGCCTTGAGAATACGCTCGACTTCGACCTCTCGCTGAAACGCTGAGGCTTCGCGGCTCAGCAATTTTTCAAGCTCGTCATCAACAGAAGGTGAAGTCAAGGTATTCGTTTTGGCGTCGTTAGACTTGGTATTGGCAGAGGACGAAGCTGGGTTTTCGGAGGGCATTATGAGCGCAAACCGTCTTGGCCGCTGTGTGATACTTTGTCGATCACGTGTTACGTCCTTTCATGATGATTCGCATCCTACCATTGGCACGCACATGGCATCCAATCCTTGTTCAACAACCACGCTGCCAAAGGTTCCTTTTTTCAAAGTCATGCCCTACAATGATAGCGTATTCGAAACCAGTCCCGTTGCCCAAGATTGTCCGACCGGCCCGGAAGCCACCGACAAGGGATGAGGTGTATGCGGAACGGAATAGAGCACTATTGATGTATGCATCTGCAGTCGTATGTGAATCCCAACCCTTCGTCTGATCTCAATTATCATATTCAAATGAGGTATAGATCATACTCGGCGTCGGGGCTACATACGCCGCAGTTCCGTTGTATCGCATGTTCTGTGCAGCAACTGGATTTGCCGGAACGCCTAACGTTAGCTCCCGCAGATTCGATTCGGAAAGGTTGATACCAGCAGAAGATGCACGCAGGATCAAGGTCCATTTTAGCGCTAACCGTTCTGAACAGCTTCCTTGGGCTTTTACCCCACAACAAAAATATGTAAGCGTATTGCCAGGAGAGTCAAGTTTGGCTTTCTACACGGCGAAAAACAATTCTGACAAGGACATCATTGGTATCGCGACATACAATGTGACTCCGGATCGGGTGTGCAATATTAGATGGCGAATCTTGACTGCTAAACTCAAGGACCATCCAGGTAGCACCATATTTTTCGAAAGTGGAATGCTTCTGTTTCGAAGAACAGAAACTTCTGGCGGGAGAGGAAGTTGATATGCCGTTGCTTTTTTTCATCGACAAAGATGTTCTCGAGGATCCCTCATGCAAAGGCATCGATGACATCGTATTGTCCTATACGTTTTTCCGGTAACGCTAACGATATTCTTATTGGCAACTGACAAATTCCGCCTGTTGTCAGAGCCCGTCGGAATGCTCAAGGGCATCTTGAGCCCGACGCGGACGAGGAGACCGTACAAAATTCATTGGGCTTTGGCCATTTTGAGAACATGCCGAAAAATAGAAGTCGCTCCTCTGCAGCGGATGCTTCTTCAGCATCTACAACTTGAATAGGAGACTGGGAATGTTACTTTTCATGTCAAATCAGTTGTACATAAATAACATAGATTACTGCAATTCCATCGTATCTAGCTCGACCGTCTTATGAGCAGGCCTAGGACGTGGACGCAATTGAACGCCCGATGTAGGAACGCCAGCCGATGCTTCAGAAGAGCTTGCCCCTGAATCCTCAATATCATCATGAGTTGCCCGCTTTTTCCCTCCATGTCGTTCTCTAGTAGCTCGTTTGCCCCTTCCACGACTACTTCCCTTGCCTGCTGTTTTAGCTGCCTTGTCTTTTGTGTTCTGGTCCCCCTTCCTCCTCTTCCTCTTACCCCCATCACACCCTCCCACCCTTTCGTCACTATCTGGCTCAGACAACCTTTCACGCGTTCCCGACGTTTGAACTTTCCGAAAATCGGCCACCACATCTTGCAGTCTCTTGCTTGTATATGCCTGTCGCTTTCTTGGGACATATGCGCCCATTCCGGCAGAGACATCGAAGAACTCTGCTAGATTGCTCTGCTTATTCACACTGTTGGCCTGATCAAAGTTCAGCCGAAGCCGTCTCAGGGAGAAGAATAAATAAAACCTGTCCACGCTTGTTCATTTTTTGGATAATAGGCAACAATAGTTCATCTACTTTGCCCTGCTGCCATCCTAACTCCTGTTGGAAAAATCTAGATTTTTTGATTTCAAAACTACTATTTGTCAGGTGTGAATGAATTGCCTTACTGTCGGAGACCGTCGAGGTCAGGCAAGCCCCATCTAAACGGATCCTCCGAGCTATCCACCGCAGGATGGTAATAAGCATCCCTCTGAGAAATGGTAAGGCGGTTCCTGAAGATCATCAAGTGCATGCTCACTACTGCAGGATTTGGCCAATCTTGATCCAGATATAAATCCTTGAACTTTTTCTTCTACTGCTGGTTAGCGGTCATGCAGTATTTGAGGCCAGTGAGCTCACAAATCGCTTTCGGAATTTTGACTTGCTATCTTCTGGAGTATCTATACCATTTTGTACCCTCAACCACCAGTCCTTGAACTTGTGTAGCCCATCCATCCCGGGAAATTCGCTCAGTAATTCCATTGCAACGACAGGGCCCACACCGGGGAGGCCCTCAACATAATCACTTCCAAGGAGATACGCCAGACGGACGAGGGTGTCTCTATCTAACCCAAGTTCGCGACCCAGATCGGAAAGTAGAAAGCATTCAACAGTCTTTGACTGGTTAAACATGTTTTTAAAGACACGTTGTGATCCGAAGAGGAAAACATCTGAGTCGTCGGTGATGACGCCATCCACCAAACCAAGGGAGACAAGCTCAGCACATTGTGCCTCCGCCTCCATTGGTGCTGTGATGTACGGGATGCCAAACAGACGAAGCATCGTCTGACAGCAAATTCAATTACTAATATAACTTCAAGAGAAGAACCAAACCAACCATTATCTGAGCAATCATGTGTTGTGTAATATCTTCGGAATCTCGCAGAGCTACTTTCCGTTGTTGATTAAGGGATTCGATCTCATCGTCTATCTCACGTCGAACTTCTGCTAGGTCTCTGCCCTTGACTTGAGAAACAAACCGAGCGAACTCTCCTTCCTCGGCATGTGGATCCATTTCTTGTGCAGCGTCCCAGCTTTCTCCAACACCGGCTCTGGGGTCCGCGTTCGCAATGCCACCAACGGGAGAAGGAGATCGTGACCATGCGACATAGTCATCACCATTGTTGTCCGGAGAATCACGACCAAAGAGGGGCACCACTCCAATTAGCGCCGGAGTTGCCGGTCCTGGCGTTTTGTACATTGAACCGAGGGCGCCAGCATCGGAATTGGCCAGTGAGGGGTGTCCAGGCTCTGGTAATACTTCTTCCATATCATCTTCACTTGATTCGGCATGAGGGAGTGCCGGATAATCTCGAGGTGAACCGGCGTCGACACTGGGTGTTGACATTACGCTCTGAAGAGAATTCACGGCTACATTAGGCGGAGAAGGGACATCAATATAGGCATCGTCTAATCCATCGTCAGCGTCACCTTCACTAGGAGGGACAACTAGATTGTTTCTGGTAGCGACTGTGGAGAGGAGTGAGGGCGTACCGAACGAAGCAGACCCTTGCTCGGTGTCGCCCGAAATTGGTACAGTAATGTTGGCAAAAGATAAGACCGTTTGCAGACGCGACGGCGAGACAAAGGCATTATTGGTAGTGCCCCGCAAAGGAGAAGTCCTTGCTTGGTTAGGTGTCGCTGGGTATGGAATTGCTCGAGTCTCGTCCACCGTTTGCGCCCAGGCGTCATCTAATGAGGCCTGTATTGCAAATGAAAACGCCTCGTCCTCACTTTCAGGCTCTGAAATGTGATACAGCATGGGTTTGTCATCGTCATCATCGTCTAGATCGAATAATGGACTTGTCGTGGGCTCTTTGGACGCTGTCGGAGGTGGGGGTGCCTGAGGTGTCCGGTGACTGGCTGTATTGGGCAGTACCACACCAGTCCAAAAGTCTTCATGAGCAGGCCCAGGTGTTGCACTGATAAGGCGTCAGGTATTACAGCTGACACGACGTCAATCTCTTACATTGGAACCTCCTCCATGTCATCACTGCTATTCATGTAGTCGCTATCTTGGTCAATCACAATTGGCCTTTCTTCAGTTCCATGGTCCCTAATGCCAAGAATCCAACCTCCGGCTTCGCCCTCATTCTTGATCAAGATGTATTCCTTGTTTCTCTCGCTGGCTATTCTCACAGGAATGGATATGTGAGCTTTGCCGATACTATCCGTTGTTATTAACAACTGTTGTGTCAAGGCGTTACGTTGCCTCAAGTTCTGAATCTGAGCTTTTGAAAAGTCCATTGGCGTGTGCGAGTTTCGGAGCATTTTCTCCAGTCGCGCATGAGAGGTTTGCCTGGATTTGAGGCGAAGGTCACCAATAATCTCGTACTGTATCTCCGTTGGTAACTCGCGGAATTCCGGGGAAGTAATATCGAAATCCTCAGGCCGCATTTCCTCAATGAACGTACGAAGCTCGTCCTCCGTCGCCAACCTAGGGTCTGGTGCGGCGGATGTAGTGGCTTTGGCGATGGTGGCCTCGAAATCAAGTTCAGGTAATCTGTATGGGTCATGATCATAAAATCTGCTTTTCCTTTTTGTGGGACTGTCACTAGGACTATTCGTCACGTCATCTGCAGGGTCTTGGCGCACAGGCGCTTTAGGCATCGAAGGATCGACATCCTCAAGATAGACAATTTTGCTCACATCCGCTTTCGTTTTGCTCTTGTTACTGAGTTGAGTTAGCCCGGGAGGAACCAGCAAGACGAGCACTTACGATATGTCTTGGGTGCGTTCCAAAGCCTCTTTTCTGAGCTTAGCGGAAAGTAAGCGTTCAGCCAGCTTTACATGACTAGTGGCAGCACCGCTCTTTTTCTGCTTTCGATGGGTCTACGAACGACGTGTTGTTTTACTATCATTCTTGTCAAGGTCGTACAGCAACGTACAAGGGTATTCTTTTTCAGAGCAGGAGCTCCCCCGTCGAAAACGAAAACAGGCTTGATACCGTAAAACAATAACTTGGTTATCCTTCTAAGGAAACCCAATACGTGCGCATTGACGAGCACTCGCCCTTCTTTATCTCGCATTGTCGCTTGGAATTGATAGATCCAAATGCTGGAGTCAATGGCCATAGCTTTGCCCTCTACGGTTTCTAGCCTATCTATTTTGTCAACATAGCTAGTGAATGGTGCTGAGAGCGAGGACGCACAATATTGGTCGCCCAACGGGCTCCAGGAGTTTCCATAATGATTTTACTCCCATGTCGAATTATGCAATAGCTGGGGGGTCATACTGAACTCAGAGCAAGTGGGAGGCTGGTCAAGCTTTTGAGTCATGGGCATGATATTAATATCCATGTGAATAATATATGCAAATTCGATCCAGGTAAGGAGATAACAACTAGGAGCGTATGTTCGATGTAAGGTATATTTCCCGGTTTATCAAGTCCCAAAAAAAAAGTTGCATGGTCCATCCAAGTACCTGACGTCGACTACGGTTTGGGGCTCGTTGGGCGGGATCCCCGCGGTATGTCCCCATGCTGTTCAGGCCGGTTTGCTGGAGAATCACGACGGGCTGGAGAGCTGCTGCGCGAAACTGGGTTTGGTCCCCCAATGACGTTGGGTGGTTGTAACCCAGACTCATTCATGGTACCCCCATTTCCAGAAAATCTGGGATCGAACGTGGACATCCCAGTCATCTGCATTCCAAGAGGCATTCCCATTTGCGGTGTCATCATACCCATGCCCATCATGGACATGCGAGGATCGTAACCTCCCATAAAACCCATACTGCCTGTCGCATTTGGGACTATCGGTTGGGTCGTGGGACCATTTTCACCGACCCCTGCCTGAGAAGCGGCGGAAGAAAACGCCACCATCGCCTGTTGGTAGGCATGAGCGGCGGCCTGTTGTGCGGCAAACATTTGCTGGGGACTGAGACCGGGCATCATTGCAGGGTAGCCGGTCATCATCGGCGGCATGCCCCCAGTCATCATGGGTGGCATGCCTGTCATCATCGGGTTCATGCCCATCATGCCCATCATCATGGGATTCATCATAGGGTTGAAACCAGGGAATTGACCGTAGACTGAACCACCCTGTTGTAGTTGTTCCAATTGCTGTCGTTGTTGTTCGTCAAATCGACGTTGTCTCTCCTCAGCGAGTCGCCGTTCCCTTTCTCGTTCGGTCAATGCAGCTCCCACGCCGCCTTCTCGCTTCCGTTCTCGTTCGTGAGCCGTAATGGCACCCAAGAGCCCAGTTTGAGGAGGTGGCGGTTTATTTGGCACATTGATTAAAGATGCCCCTGTTTCTCGGGCAAGTTCCTCCTGTCGCTTGGCAGATCTGTCTTGCTTGTCTTGCAAGCCAGCGGAGAGAAGACCTTGGGGTGTAAAAGCCTTTGTCATAGTCTCAGATGGATGCTCAAGCTGAATGAACGTATCACGGGTGTGATGGTGCTGCTCAGGTAGCTGGCCGGGGTTCCGACCAGGTTCTAATACTTGACTCCAAAGTGACTTTTGGGCGGCGCCGGGATGTGGGAACTCAGATTGCGAGCGTATCTGGGGAGCATCATCGTGGTTTGGACGTTTTCCAGTATCGGAGTATTGATCAGAAACCATGCGCCTAGGCTGAGGTAGCGAATCTTCACCTATTTTTCCGAGTCACACTCTGGATAATTGAAAGAGTAGAAAGACGTACCATGAAACCGAGCACTTGGAACTTGAGGAAGTGTACGAGGACCGCGAGGCTGAGGGCCATGATAGTCAGCCACTGTTTCTGGGTGGTGAGATGGCTGATATTGATTTTGATGGTGTTTTAATGATGCATTAGACGATGCATTGCCGGATGAAGGCGCCTTGGGTTTATTGGATGAGGGCTCGTCGTCGCCCGAATCAGCGTCATCATCGTCGTCTTCGTCTTCGTCATCCTCTTCATCACTACTCACGTTCCAAGCATCAGCCACCCTGGACTTTCGTTTGCCGTTCAACCTCCCGGGTTTGTGTGCCGCGGCGTCGCGAGCAATTTGTTGAGCCTGTACTTTTGCCTTGCGTTCTACGGCCTGTTTTGAAAGTGCGAAGGATGACTTGAATTGGGTGGCTGGCTTCACATCAGATGTGATTGGGGAGGGCATAATGGGCGTTGATATCGCTGGGGTTGGAGATGATGGCTGACTCCTTTCCGCACTACGGACTTTTAAGGGTTCTACGGAAGGCAGTGATGATCCGTCGTCAACGTCCAAGTAAGACAGTGCAGCTATCACGTCAAGATTGGAATCGTCATGAGGTAATAATTCCACGACTTTCACTTGTGGCGGGGGCACTTGAGGTACCTCCATACTGATGTCACTGTCGTCTGGCGATTTGGTAGAAGAAGAAATCCCGTCGTTTAAATGGCGTCCTGTCCCAAGTTCACGTGCACCTGAGGGTTTACGTCCCAGCCCTGATCGCGGGCTTTGCCGGCTTGCCGGTAGTGAGCTGGCCGGCCGCTCAACGAAAGCCGGCGGCGTGCTTTGGCGAATGGGCGGCGTCTTAGTCAATTCCTGGCTCTGTAGTAATTCAGTTGGCTGTGATGTGGCAGGCAGGTTCCCACTATCGAGTGCAACATGTTCGGAATGTGATGAGTTTGTACCATCCTGCTCCGCAATGGTCGTCGGTACACGAGGAGGCTGTTGCTTTACGCCCCCAATCGGCGGTTCGCTATTCAAGTCAGACAGGTAATATAGGGCGATGTGTTCATTGGATAGATCGTTAGATGGTGCAGTCGGCAATGCTTTGTCCGGGGGTGGGCCGATAGGTGGTAAATCCCGACGAGGAAGGATAGGTGAATAAGGGGAAGCAAGGGATGGCATCATATCCAATGAGCGATGTTTTGCCGAATCGCCAGCGATGGAATGAGGAGAGGTTAAGATGGACGTGCGAGACTCCGGTCGATCGCCCGCAGCGGATTGCGAGGGAGACATAGGCAATGGTTGGATTCTGTCGCGGTTTGAAGATAGAGATGAATTATCCTCAGAAGACTTCATCTTGAAGCCCCCCACAGGTGGGGATGAAGGCGGTGGTACAGACGAGACATGGGATGGTGTCTGTGAGGTGACAGAAGGCTGTCTCCGGTGTGCTTGACTTGTTGAGACTGACGGCGCTGGGGACTGTGATGCAGCAGCCGCGATTGGGAGGGAAATTGGATTGGGGGGCAGGTCATTGGATGCTACCTCAACATCTGGAGTATTCCTCCCGCTGGCTTCAGCGACCGGAGGAAGAGCGGTCCTGTGCGGTAAACTGGGCTCGCCGAAGCTGAGGGGTGGTAATTGGGGAGTTGAAGCAAGGGTTAGTTCTGGCTTTGGTGACTGTGGCCCCTGAGGTGTTTGCAATGCAGGTTGCTGCTGTCGCTGAAGTTCAGGAGGAATTACCCTTATTCCCGCATTTTGCATCTTGTTGCACAACGATGTCTGTAAGTTGGCGCGTATGGCCGACGTCCGATCATCTCGTGGGTCCAACGTCTCCGCTGCCTCGCGATTCAGGAACAGGGACTAAGAAAGAAAAAAATCAAAATCAATTTGACAAAGCCAAAAGGGCATTGCTGACCTCTTTCTGTGCGCCTACTGGGTAACCAAACATCATTGAGGCTCGTTCCCTTGGGTCCCAGGTCCATGCAAGCGGGCGACCATATAATTCGAATGCATCGTGTATAGCTATTGAAAGTACTTCATACAGAAATGCTGACTAAAAATGATGTTTAACTGACCAATGACCCATTTTAACATTTCCTTGACCTGATTTGTGGCGACTTCTAGGTCAGGCATAATGAGAATCCAGCCCTCTCGGTTTTTCATGTCCCTGGCAAGTTCCTCATCCGCGAACTGGCCCTCTAGCTTAAATAGAGTGCTTTTGTTAATGAGTTCTGGACGCTCAGGGTATACGGCGAATGCTTGCGTCACGCCCTGCATCGTCAATAGAGGCTTCTTCTTGTCTTTGGGTTTTTGTGAGGCATAGAACGAAACTATCGGGTGCGCAGGGCCTCGAGCTGGGCTATGGTCCCGCGAGAACAAAGAAGATACCCGCCTCTTTCTTAAGATTCCAGGGTTTGGAGGGCTATCAAAGTCAGCACCAGAACTTGGTCGCTCGGCATCTGCGCCTGCTTGTACTGTCATCCATAGACGTTTCCAATCGGTTTGCCCGGCGATGCGTATTCGAGCCCATCCTTCCAGCTTTCCTCGTACCAGCGTACTGGACACATCTTGCGCTGCGACAAGATTAGTAACGTAAGTTGTCAAGTCCGCAGAGAAACCTTACGTAGTTTGGTTACCCTAACGAGATGGGCAGTATAAATCTCCTCCAAGCGTGATTTCTCCCAAGAAGATAGGCGTAAGGCAGCAACCCAGCTGATCAAAGCTTCTCGTGATGGACACGAGAAGAGAATCAAATTGGATCCAGCGGTATTCACAGCAAGGATATCTGTGTACCTCTTTGCAGGTGAAGTGGGGCTCTCCGGTACAGTGACGGCACCAATGACTTGGACGAACTATAAATATAAACATATTCAAAGAATTGTAATCGTTGGATATCGATTCGAGTACATACAGCGTCTGTCATGTTCACATAAGCAGGCGGAACCTCCTTGCCCTGCTTACTGGCTTCCTGTACTTGCTTCATGTCCCATATGCTTAGGGTCGTTCCACCTAATTGTGCCCATATGTCGGTCCAACCTTCATCCTTGGTAGGTCTCTGGCCATCAGGCAATCTCTCGTATTTGCGCACGAGAGGACCCGAGTAGTAAGTTTTGTAGGCATGGGCGGCATTGAGCTGGACGACGGAGCGAATCTCGGAATGGAGTTGGGAAGGGTGTTGATCGGAGGATGGCTGTGTAGGAGGGGAGGGAGGAGAAGGGAGAGGATGGTCTTTAGAGAGGGACATATCCTGCGAATTGGAAATGTTCCTTCTGAAAGAAAAGAAGGAAGGAGAGCGAGAATGTGACATGAAAGAATCAGGAACAAGGGCAGAATTACGGAGGAGAGGGGGGAAGAGTTCCTTGAGGAGAATGGATGGGGTTAACGCTTTATTGATTCCAGCTTTCTATTAAAATCTATCTCCTCACTCTTCCTCCACCCTCCTTGCTGCTGCTGCCCCTCCCATTTCCCTTGACAATCCATCAAAAGGGTACTGACGTCGCATACACGGTGCCTCTGGTGTCATATATTCCTTGATAAAGTATCCTATTCCTACAAATCCAAACGCAGCAATCAGGAACTGCTTCAGCGCCTCCTGCGGTGGAAGAGGTGCAGGGTCTGGGCCCCACATGGACAGCACTTCGTCCTGCTCGTGAAGCTACCGTTCCAACCCCATGATTAGAGAGTTGCGGACCCAGCTCTGAGAAAAAAAACACACCGTGTCCCCGAAATTCCGTCTCATTTGTTCATCTTGCCATCCTTTCGGTGGTAGTGTTTGCCTCGATACCCAAGGTAACTGTGGGTAACCGTTCAACTGAGGATCAGGCTCCTCTGCAGGAGATGAATAGCATCTGTAAGACGCGGAAAGCTGTCTGTGCTGAGTAAATTGCCGCCCGACGCAGCGGACGATGGCGGAGCGCATGTTGGAGGGTGACGCAGGGCCGTGACACAGTGCTAAATAAAATTCCACGCGCCTGTATGTCAAGATCTCCGAGATTCCTTTCAGCTGTATGGGTCGTGTCCAACCTTGCTCCCTACTTAAATGAGAGACCCCACTGTTGTGCGGGACGTTCAGGCCCAACTCTTGAGTCAAAAACTCTCTCGCCGCAGGCCAGGTCATTCTCCCTATCCTCTGACCCATCCTTCGAACGACGACTTCAACTTGTAAGACACTGCTGCCCTCTCGCCCCACAGACATAGTTTTGATTATGACAAGTGACGTATGGGATCATCTTTTCTTGGTCAACCATTGCCGAAGATTAACCGTTCATCAACTCAATGCGCCCCCACTAGCTGTCCTTGACTTGGGCTGTGGAAGTGGTTACTGGGCCATTCAAGCTGCCAAACAATGGCCGGTCCGCTCTTACAGTTTCTTTACTGACTGCCACTCACTCTCCATACCAGACTGCCGCCATAGTCGGCTATGATATTCTCCACGTTCAACCCCAGCTCGACAAATTGGACCTGCATGAAGATGTAGCCCCCCGGATAAAATGGATACATGGAAATTTGTGTGTTTTCGACCTGCCCTTACATCTCTACTGCATCTCACCTTTCCCCCACAGTCTCGATGGCTTACCCTTCCCTCATGATCACTTTGACCTTGTCCATATTTCGAGAATTGGCCTCGGCGTACCAGAAGACGAGGTGAGAGTTGCCTTGCTCAGATGACTTTCTATGTGCTGATGCAACTCCAGTGGCAGTCTCTTTTGGAGGTCAGCGTTGTGTTTTTTTTTTTTGTTGATCCAATGTCCCCCCCTCCCCTTTCAGGAGGTGGCTCGAACTATGAAGCCTGGCGCCGTACTTGAGGCGAGTCCTGCAGCGAACAAATTCATCAAATGTCTGACACGGCTTCATGCTAGATAATTGAGGAGGACCCAATCTTTCCCTGCTGTCAATCACCGAGGTCCGATAAATGCTTGCCAATACCACTGCAAAGCGTGTCGTCGCATAGCTCACCATTTCTAGCCATTGATTCTGACAAGAGCATTGAAAACCTAGCCCCTCGAACTCCCAGACATGGTTATTCTCCAAAAGCAGTTGATTCTATAGCTAAAAGATTCCGTCTCGGCTCTTATCGTAGAACCACCTTATCCGACGCAAGTCTACCACAAGGCTATAGATCAGCCGATAGTCTCACAAATCAAACCTCGTCACTACAAACTCTCTCCGTGCCTGATGATTCCAGTATCGAAGACCCCTCCCACACAACGATCCCAATTGACCACGTGAGACTGAAGCTCGCATGGGAGACCTTGCTATCAAATAGGTTCCTACCACTCAATCTGTTGTCAGTTCTTCCTTTCTACCTCTCCACATCTTTTGTGAGAATTCAAACCCATCCTCCTCTGAACATTCCTTTACCACCAACCTCGGTGCGTCGAACTCTGTCCCCCAGTTTCTACCAAAACCAACCTACCTCTACCAAGGAACCTGTCGAGAGGAGCAAAACTGGTATAGAATGGCCTACCAAGGACATCACATCAGATTCCATCTTTCACCTTACTCCGGTTTCCTCTCTTAGTCCTTCCACTGAGAAGTTTACACCGCTGAGCTCCTTGGCACCGATCCCCACCGCCATGCATCTGGCAAAGTCTGTAAACACCATCAAATGCTGCAAGGAGGCTATTTGGGAAGAATATGCCTCCCTGTTTTCAGCAAACAAATTGCCAAACATTGTCTCCAATGGACGAAATGCTCTTGCCCTTCGGGAGAGCTTTGAGGTGGACTGGAGTAATTGGCTCAAGTGAGCTCTCACTTCCCAAGCTTGGAATATTCCTTGTCTGACTTTATTGCTAGTGACATGGAAGACAGGATAGGGATGCGAAGATCCCTTGCGTCCCAGTTCCTTTGGAACGAACCTCCCGGAGACAGGCCAGAATGGAAGGCATGGCGAGAGGAACTTGATGCCAGTTTCACCGACCTGTCGGGCGATTCAGTGTGCAGATCCATCCGGGCATTTGTGGCATGGAAGGCATTATGATTGAACTATCATTCGTAACAGTTTGCTTGTTAGTTTTTTTTATCTTTTACAGTACACCTTAATACGATAACCAGATAAGGAAACTGCGCTGAAGTAGACACCTGATTTTCTTTTTACTTTATCATGTCTGATTCTGAAAAGACTCCAGGGCAAGATGCTGCCGCAAAGGGTGTCTCTTCCTTCGATGTAGACATCACAAAATACAAGGTAGATGTCTTCATCCTCAACTCACTGATGGATTGACAGCGACTTTCAGACTGCAGCAGACCTTGTGCATCAGGTTATGAAAAAACTCATTGATCTATCCGTCGAGGGCACCAAAGTGATCGACCTTTGCATTGAGGGCGATAAGCTAATCGAGCAAGCAGTGGCAACGGTATACAATAAGCCGATCAAGGGCGTAAAATTGTCCAAGGGTGTGTCTTCGCCAATTTACCCCATAGCCTTTTTCAAGGCCGCGTGCGCGGCGGCGTCATGCTCAAAGCCGTTCAGGTATCGCCTTTCCCACCTCCATTTCTGTCAACAACGCCGTCGCGCACTTTTCGCCCCTTGCGTGAGTGCCAATCTAATCGATCTCTCCCCCCCTTGACCTGACTACCTTATTCCTTTGTCGTGATAAGATCGGACTCTCAGGCTTCGCAAACCCTCGCAAAGGATGATGTCGTGAAGTTGCAACTAGGCGCCCACATTGACGGTTTCGCCTCTATCGCCGCCGAGACCATAGTAATCGGCACCTCACCTGACAGCCCGATCACTGGGCGCCGTGCAGATGTTATCAAAGCTGCGTGGGCCGCCGCCGAAGTGGCCAAGCGCCTGGTCAAGGTTGGTAACAAGAACTGGGCAGTAACAGAAGGTGTGAGTCGTGCTGCATCTGCATGGGAGTGCAAGCCCGTCGAAGGTAATTCATCTTTTACCCCCTTGGCTGCGGTGTACAGCCCAAATACTATACACTTTCAGGAATGCTATCGTGTCAACAGACGCAAAATGTCATTGATGGCAAGAAGCGCATCATCCTTAACCCAAGTGAAGTGCAGAAGCGCGATTTTGAAACTATCACTTTCGCGGAGAATGAGGTCTATGGAGTTGATGTTCTTGTCTCTTCCGGGGAGGATGGAAAGGTAAAATCATCTATCGCGTGAACGCCTGCCCTTTAAACTCCCTTTTTCGGCGGCGTAGGCTCGGATGGAGGAGTCTCGGACGACCATCTATCAAAGAGATTCGACGATTACCTATCAGCTCAAAATGAAAACATCCCGCCTCGTGTTCTCTGAGGTGCAAAAGAAAGCTGGCGCGTTTCCATTTAATATTCGGTGCCTTGAGGATGAAAAGAAGTCACGGATGGGATTACAAGAAGCAGTGCAGCACAGCTTGGTAAAACCTTATGAAGTACTGTATGTCAAAATTCTCTGTGATTTGGCAGCATAACGGAATTTTTGGCCGACAGATATACTCCCTCGAATACATTCGTCGCTGGATTCCACTTTACCATCGCCCTTCTGCCGGGTGGACCAACGCTGATTACCCATCCACCAGTATGGTACAAGCCAGAACTCATCAAGACTGAAAGAGAGCTTGAGGACGAGGAACTCAAGGC
Source organism: Amanita jacksonii TRTC168611 (assembly GCA_000497225.1). Lineage (NCBI taxonomy): Eukaryota > Fungi > Basidiomycota > Agaricomycetes > Agaricales > Amanitaceae > Amanita > Amanita jacksonii. Next base: position 33,213 of record AYNK01004792.1, on the reverse strand, counting down.
GCTGATTGCGCGGAATGTACGTGAGAGTAAGAAGAGTAAGAAAAAGGCAGCCAAGAAAGCTGGGGAAGAGGAGGCAAAGGACGAATGAGCCAGGGCTTGGGGCTAGACGCATCAAGGCGGAACTGTTATCCCAGTAGCCAGAAAGACAATACACATAATGATCTACAGCCTCAGAGAAATTTCTGCGTCGTCGCCATATTCAGCTAGAGTCCGGATTACCAGATCAACATTTTCCAAAAAGGCGTTGGTGGTTAGCCTTGCTAATCGAACTGTTAATGTACTGAAAGTGCTAAGGGAACCCGTTTGGTCAACCGTAGAATAAGCTAGCAAGAAGAGATGACCTACGCAACTAATTTTTCGTCCTCGATGCACAACTCACGTTTGACTGCATGAGGTTGTAATTCTGGGTCCACTTCGATAACTTGCTTTGCAATCAGTGCGTGCTTCGACGATGGGAAGGGAATGCTGATGGTGCTGGAAATTGATGGTGTTAATGTCACTAAAAGTGAGGCATAAAGGCTTGTCTCACACTCGATGCCATTCAGACATTGCAAAGTAAGAAGCTAATTCTACCAGATAGTATGCATATCGTTGATTACATCATGTCAAATGAGACCAACCCGACATAGGGTATCCTATACTATCAAATAACGACATAAATAAATATCTGCAGGTATCAAATCGATACCGTCAGTTTGTATCAGCCATCCAGCCTGGTCCATGTCAAATGGATCAGTAAGGCCATGACAGAGATCAGACAACAATGTCTACAAGAAAACGGCGTCTCCACAGGACCAACGTAAGCATGAACTGAAATAAAAACGTCGAAATGATGTTGGCGGTACGTGCATGCCTTGCTCAAAGGGAAAGGAGGATTGCAGCGATAAATGTACTGATCGTTGCGAGTGGTTTGAAAGCATGGGGTATCGACAAGGCCCCACTCTTCAATGGGTTTGTGCCCGCGTTAGCAGCACCAACAGGAATGAGGCCAGTGGAAGCAGCTGGATTAGAAGATGTAGGGAAGCTCGGAGGAATGACAAGCCTGTGAAATCAATGTGGTGAGAAGAAAACATTGCTACACGTGGGCACGTACGTTGGGCCCGACACCGAGGAGGAAATATTGTAGTGGTTGCGTACAGATTCGGGAAGACATGTTTGGTCATTGCTGGCTAGAACATGAATCTGCAAAGCATGAGGGGACGGAAAGCAGGTGTAGAAAAAACGTACAGGTCCACTCCAAGCGTCCTCGGTCCCACTATCCTCGACGTACAAAATAACGTTTGAATTGGCTGGGATTTCTACGGTCCAGCTGATGGAAGTGTTCTTTAATTCGCCAAGGTCAAGGCTAGCGATGGCTTAAGAAGCGACTTGGAGCAGGGGAGCGAAGAAGTCTTACATGGGGTCGCCGCATGGGTTGCTAGCGTCGAGAACAACAAGATTGTAAGGACCAGTGCCATGTGACCAGGATATGGAGGCCGGTTGGCACTATTTTGGAGATTAGCAAGGAGAGTTGGTAAAGAGTGTTGACGACGAGTTACTTCAGTAAACTTGGGGGTGTTAATGGCGAAGGAAGCCACGACATCGGATACAGCAAATAGAGCGAAGAGAGCGACGGAAAGGAGTGTGTTGTACATGACTCGTACAAAGATAATATAGAGGAACAGGAAGGAAGGCGGATGGGCCAGGGACACTGAGGGGGGAGAAGACGTTTAACGATCAGGGAAAAATCGGTTCTATTTATGTCTATTTGCCTATGCTTGTCACTGCTACAACTTCCCCATCACTCTCCCTTTGTATGATGCGAGCATTGTCCTCTTCGTTATTCTGTTTCCATAGTCACCATCGCTGTACCTTTTTGAATTTTTCTTACTCACCCCGAGTGAACAACAGGCGTTGGTGTCTTCTTGAGCCCTTCTACTGCAACTCTTTCGTCAATACCCACATAGTCTCGTTTACCCGATCCAACGTAAATCTGACTGTCGTTTGGAGCATGTATCAATATGCAAAAACGTGGGGCACACCTGTCGCGGTCGCCAAATTTTCACACCACCTTCTTGTAACATCATCTATGTAGTTAGGGTTGATGAACCTCCAAGAAATTTGACATCAATCAACGGTACCTGACGCCAATGTGCTAGCCACCCAACCACCCGAGGCACCGCGAATAGCACGGGAAAGAAGTCAAGGGGAAAACCTTCAGGCGGAATAAGAAACTTCGTTTGCATCTCAAGTGATGGCGCACTGACCCATCGACCTATAAATCAGGCCACTAGTGATGTCTCCCAGTCAATCTATCATCAATTCAAGTTTATGAATCAATACCTCCTGGGAAGAATTAGCCTTTATGCAAGCCACCTGGAAACGATGCGCACCAAAAATCTACATTAGGAGCCAACTTGCGTTGAATGAAGTATTCGTCCTTCATGGCAGCATCGTGCAATGCCAATGCTGTCTCCAGCAACTCGTCTGTCCCTGTGCTATATCCTCGGATATTAGACGACTGCAGGTCGTATTCTGGAGTGACTGACACTTTAAATACCTCGTCAGCCGTTTTGCGCACGATAAAGGACCGGGGATCGGACTACGGCTTGCGAATTAGGCATTATCTGTACATATCTGAAGGTACCCACTGTTTTGTACACTCTGCCAAATTGGTTACCGTGAAAAAAAAACGCATTAACTGTGTTCCCTTACCGATGCCCGAATCCAGAAAGAACCTTCTCGCGTTTCTTGACGGATTCAATGAACGCGGGTACATTTTCGGGCCTTGATAATGTCTTGAAGTTAACCCCCCTTTGGATGCCAACATTATACGCACCTGCCAATAGATATAAGCATTCGGATGACGGCTTCGTTGGCACCACCTGGATTGCAAACGTATAAATCAAAAGGCAGACGGAAAAGTTTCAAAAATTAACCATGCAGAGGACCGCTATATTCATAGTGATCAGCAACAATCAGGCCGTCAAGTGACTTGTTCTCTCTTACTATAGGGAAGCACACGCAGCACTGACGCGAGATAGATATCACCAACATTGGCAAACACTTGGATATAACTCACGCAATGGCAGAATAAGGATCGACTAACGAACTTGCCGTCTGTAGTACAGTCGTTGTTGATGCATTGAGCTCGTGATCTGCGTGAAGGAGGAACAATACATCTAGTGCCTTCTCAAGGACAGGGTTTGGAGCGTAATTTGGATCCCCCGAGTAGTCCATCATATACAAAAATCTTTAACTCGTCAAGGTTGTGAATGAACGGGGGACGTAAGACGCACGAGCCAGTATAACTGAGTCCTTTTGGTGGTATTACAAAGTCACGCCCTTGACGTACGCGATAAGCCATTCTGGCGGGTACAGTAAGTACAACCAAGATCGCCCGGGGAGCCCACTTACGAAGCCAGTGTCGTTGCTTTTCCGATAAGGCGGTAGATTTGTTTGTCCATGACGGCTAGAGATGCTGGGTCCCCTCTTGTGAAGAGCGTCTGACCTAAGTCAAGTTCTATATGATGGAGGAGCTGAAGTACGTGTAACACCCAGACCTTTCAGTGACGGATTTGCTTCACTGTAGTAAGACCCGAGATAAGCAAATGCGCTGACGAGCATGGCCATTGGATGTGCGTCGTAACTGATATAAAAAGTCACGGAGAGCTCATTCACAGCAGAATTGGCGCACCGGAATGATTTGAAAAACTGTGCAGCGTCCGTATGAACGATGCTATGGTTCAACACTTCTTGCTGAAATATTATCAATTGCTCTTTCGACGGCAATGAGCCATATATCAACAGATAAGCTTCCGTCATGTGAGACTGGTATCACTTCATGCCACAAATTACAGTCACCGACCAGTTTCCAAATGACTGGAGCGCTCCGCCAGTTGTTCGATTGGATATCCTCTGTTCATATGAGCACGGTAAGCATTAATGCATTTCAATCTTTACCTATATCGTAAAACTAAAAGATGTGAGTGGGATTCGGGGTGGCGAGAAACGCCCGACATACCTCCGGCTTCTCCATTGATGTATGTTATTTCACTCCAAATCACAGCAGTGTTCAGGTATCCTTTGTCCGCGATACGCAGTCCTTTATCTGTTTCGTTCTCCGGCCTATCATTTGGCGCAAGGGGAGCCTTGATAGCCTTGAACGCAGTGGCTGGTATACTATTTTCTTTGATTCTAGAAACTGTAAGTGTAGCGAACTAGGTGATGTGGGACATGAGCTAACGGAATGATATAAGTCTTGCCAGTGCGGTTGTCTTGCACGGTGAGTGAGTGTTCCGACGGAGCGTCCAAAGGTTTACCCATAGTGGAAGAGTTGAACACAGTGCTAGTATCACATGGTTCCACATGGTCCGGCTAACTGTGTCTGCTTATTTCCGATCAGTCGCCGACGCCAGCATTGATCACTGAGGCCACTGATTTCTCACCCTTCGGTGCCCCATGAGGCCGCTCAGCCACATGCCCCGCTCTGGTGCTGGTGGTGTCTCCATGGAGTGTTATTAGCAGAGTTTGGTGTTTGATCGTGGCGCGGCCCACTTCTATCATGCGAGATCGATAACACTCCCATCAACACCGGCCCTGGGTGATGCAACCGAATTGGCTGTCTCTTGGATACTTGCCATTCGCGTGCATCGGTTCCTTTGGTTCTAATTTATTGTCGAACGTCAATCCGGTATAGATACCGAAGTGCCACGAACGTGCGCTCTTAGAAGCGAAAAGGTTGGATTATTACATCATGCGCCCAAGACTGTCCATCACCTCTCTGTGTGTGTGCCTATCTATTTTCTGTATCTAGCTAAAACGTCAAAAGGACCCCCAGAACTTCCGGCTGAACTCTGATAAAAAGAGACCGTACAATCCTTCTGTCCCCTGACATCCAACCATTCACACCAAGCAGTCTAAATGTCACTTCGGGAGCGTATCAGAGGCGTTTCTCTCATCTTCGCGTGAGCCCCTCTCGCATTCCCAAGTATAATGTAATAGCTGACATCGATTAGCTGTGGGACTGCCCTATTCTCCGACGGTAAGGTCCAGTTTCTTCTCCGACCTATTGCTGAACGTCACAAGGCTATGCCAATGGTGTGATTGGAAATGGTATGTCTTCCGCTAATACCTTTTAACAGAACTGAACGGACTTCAGTGAATACAAGTTGAGAATTCGCTTGTTTTGTTTTTTTTTTTTTGGAAAATTCAATCATTAGTCTTGCGCCGCGTCTATGGATCGGAAATCCTGAAGCAACATAATTATTCGATCATTATCAACAGCATGAGTTTCGCTGGTATGATAGTTGGGATGCTTACTTTCGGTATGAGCCGATTCATTTTGTAGACAGTTCTTGAATCTTAAGTGATATAGGTTATCTCACGGACAAGTTTGGCAGAAAGTTTGGCATGGTAAGAGTGCCTCTGTCACCAACCAATGCATACTCATTTCCCTCGCAGATGACTGCCATTAGTATCATTGCCCTGTTTTCTGGTCTTTCAGCGGCGTCCGAAGGGGCGCACAAGAATGTCCATGGCACCCTCGACATGCTCATTGCGATGCGGTATGGATATCGTGCGCCTAGTTACTCCCCCACTTAATTTTCTACCCAGGTTTTGTCTCGGTATTGGATTGGGCGCCGAATACCCAAGCGGGTCCGTCTCCGCCTCGGAGCAGTCTGAAGAGTCATCTATCAGCAAGAATGCTCAGCATCGTTGGTTTGCTCTTGCGACAAGTTCAGTCTCTCTCCCATGCGATATATGGGCGAAAAATTTAACTTGCATACAGACACTATGATTGATCTCGGCTTTGTGTTATCAGCATTTGTTCCCTTAGTCCTGTACTGGATGTGAGTCACGGTTGTCATCGGATAGCAAGTTTTCTGGACGGACACATATTTAGATTTGGACCAAACCACCTCAGAGCGGTGTGGCGGCTCTCCCTCGGCCTTGGTGTTGTACCGGCCCTACTCGTTTTTCTTTGGCGCCTGAATATGGACGAACCGGCCCGATATCGCAAAGACTCCATGAAGCGAGCCCGTATTCCGTATCTCCTTGTGCTTCGAAAATATGGAGTATCCATGGCTGCGTTAGCCCTGTCTTGGTGTGTTTTTCATACCAGCTACGGCCGTCATCGCCAGGCTAATTTATTCAGGTTTATCTATGATTTTGTCACGTGCGTATCTGAACTTGGGAAGAAATTGCGATCCATCCTGATGACGCTGTAGATATCCTGTAAGCGTGCAACCTTGAGACGTTGTAAGTAACTGATGGTCCAAAGTTTGGCTTGTATTCATCTGTGATCGTTAACGAGTAAGTCTTGTCATAGTAATAACGATTCCTTTAACAAGCCGATACAAGCATAACCGGCGGTTCAGCTGCCCTCACTGTTGTCCTTGGTTGGAATGTTGTAATCAAGTATGTAAACCAACCTCTGTGTCTAGATACGCGGCTAAATGGGGTTCACTACTACTCAGCCTGTTCTATATGCCCGGTATGACATGCAACTCTGTTTTGATTATCGCTCACTGTCTTGTTAGGAACCCTTCTAGGCGCGTTTATCATTGACTATCTCGGCCCGAAGTACACCATGGTATTATCCTATGAAATTACAGGTGCACACACATACGTTCTAAGCTGACGAAATAGATCTTTGGGCTCCTGTGCCAAGCCTTGGTTGGATTTATCATGAGCGGTCTTTACAAGCAGTATGTTGCCACCTTTTTGAGCTTTGCTCTATCTTGAATTTTGGTCTCAGTCTTACGAACAACATCGCCGCCTTTGCGGTAGGTGACCATTTCACGTTCCAATAGGCTTCTCACTTTCACGAAGGTTGTTTACGGGATTTTCCTGAGTTTCGGCGAAGTTGGTTCGTAATCTCTGCTTGCTTTGTTGTTGGCGCTCAGACTGGCAATAGGACCGGGTAATTGTCTTGGTCTCCTGGCAAGCAAAACCGGGCCCACTGCCGTGCGCGGGCAGTACTATGGTCTCGTTGCTGCCATAGGAAAGGTTGGCGCATTCGTGGGTACATGGGGTAAGCGGTTGACCCAATGCCTTCAAGTCGCTGCTTACGAACACCATTTATAAGCGTTCCCTCCGATGATAAATGGTATGTACACAGGTTTCAGGGTGGGCATTCTTTGATTCGTACTCTTTTAGCGTTCGGTGGACCAGGCTCGGCTCGTGGTAACACCGGACCTTTTTGGGTTGGCAGTGGTATGGGATGGGGTCTTGAAGCTCAATTGACCGGAGACTCATAAACTTTGGCCAGGATTGGCAATACTGAGCGCTCTTATTGTCCTGCTGTTCATAAACCCGATCAAGCATGACGGTATGGAGGAGGAAGACCGGAAGGTATAGTATATATGTTGTCCATATGTTACAGTGAACAACACCTAAGCTAATTCTGACGACAGTTCCGCGAATACCTTGCGGCGCATGGTTACGATACATCTACGATGGGGGAAGAGGATACGGTGTCAGATGTGTCTTCTGCTGATGGGAAGAAAATTGAAGCTTAATAATGGCAGGGGGCTGCCCTAACGAGATTCACGCAATGTTACTTCGCACCGCAAGCAATTGCTACCAAAGATATTGGATTCCTTAGTGGATTCCCAGAATAAAATACAGAAATCATTGTTCCATGGCTCCGCCTGGGGTTGCACTTTTTGTCTTTGCGAGCTCATTCCTAATATGTACGTTAGCCCTTTATGGTCCACGCGGGCATCGAGTAGAAGATCAACCTCAGCTGCACACTAAACTCTTCCTCGATATCATCGTCGTCCCAATTGTCCTCCCATAATTTGTCACCTCCAGACTTGGCTGCTCCTGGAGCTGCCCCACTGAGATGGGCAAGGTCCGTCTGAGAATCATCCCAATCTAGAAGGGAGTGATGAGTTTTGAGGCGAGTCAGGTGGGACGATATGAAAGGGCGCGACCTGCCACTGAAAATTCCTCGAACTCATCATCCTCTTCTAATACGCCTAACTGAGCTAGCGGTTCTTGTTTCTGCTGCTCTGGAGATTTGGACTCGTCCATTGGTTTTGAGGTTGATGAGGTTGATGAGGACATCTGGATGATGCTGAATGATGCGTGACGCGGCCGTTCCAGTGCTTGTTACCAAATCGGGATATATTTCCAAAGAGCAGCATACTAGATCCAAAAGAGAGTGGTTAAAAGTACTCGAAGGTCCCAAAGGTGGCACTTAAGAGAATATACCAATAGAACGGGGATGCAAGAAAGCAGTAACTAAACGAGAGTATAAAAATCGTTGAATGCCAAAGGTATGACAGTATGCTGATTTCGAAGTGGGGAACCATACCGTCGGATTTGTACATTATGTCTGAAATAACGGGAAAAAATTGGCAAGAGCAGTTACTCTTCATCAGGTATTTCATGAACTTCGTCCGGAATACTGGAGATGCTGGCTGGCCGAACCTTTAGAACAGGAACGGCTTCCAAAAGGTTGACGATACTCTCGATGTCGTCGCCATGGTCTGGTTGGAGTTGTTTCGCTTCGTAAATCTGATGTTCGACGTCGACGATGGTGTCATCAGAAGAGTAATGCCCCTCTGGTGGGAGTGCTTGTAGTCCATTCCCATTCGACGATGACGCTTGGTTGTCGATGCTCGAGCTTGCCTCAAGGTCAACCTTGTCCAACGTTTCATCCACATACCCCGAAGACTCAGATCCTTCCAAGGGTGCTGTTGCCTCTTCGAAGGGATGTGAACCTTGAGCCCGGTCCTGATTATTATCGGTTTCATGGTAGTCGTTCGTTTCCTGTTCTACAACAGCGACTGGAGTATCAACAGGCGCAATTACGACATCCGCAGCAGTACTGGAAGGCGGTGCTTTCTTTGACGATCCTTGAGTAGTAGCCTTGGGCCTAGTAACTGTCTTGGCCGGAGAATGTATTCCAGCGGACGACTTGACGCTGGTACGAGGAAGCGGGGATGCAGCAGGTACATGGGCCCGGGCCTTTGAAAGAGATGCCGCGGTAGGCTTACTTAAACGCTCCGATACACTAGCCGTCACCGCTGGCTTCTTGATTGGAGTGGTCGATGTTGCTTGTGCGCTGCGTGACTTTGCTAGGGAAGCTGCAGTGGGGGCAAACAACCCAGAAGACGGCGTCTTTGGCCGTGCAGAGGCAGGTGACACGGCCATTGCAGATGCGGATCGAACTGGTGTTTTGGTGCTAGTAGCAAGTGGAGGCTTGGCGGCGGTTTTCTTGGTAGATGTCGTAGATGTTGTGGACAACCCAGTATGCTGGGGCTTTAGTGGTTGGATAGTTGGCGTACCAGGGGATTGTTTGGAGCCTGACTTGCTGATTGTTCGGGGCGTGGACTTGGAAGTAGTAGCAACTTGCGGGACTTTGGCAGCCTGTGTTTTGGTAGCTGCTTGTGCGCGGGGAGGGGTGGTAGGGAGCGAGGATCGTGTTGGCTGTGCAGGATCAGCGGCGCCAGGCTGCTGCTCGTGTTTGCTCTCAAGGTCAGCGGTCCGCTTTCGATCAGTCTCAGAGGATGTATCCAATGAGGTAGCCTTGACTTCGGGCACCGTTTGAGGCGCCGATTGTGATGCAGGTATGGAAGGCCGAGGCCGGGCAGGGGAACCGTCGAGGGATGTTATTCTGTCGCTAACGGACTTTGGAGGCCATTCGCGCTTCTCTTTGGATTCATGGCTAGGCGGCTCTCCAGCGGGTGCCTGGCGTTTGGTCTGGTTTTCGAAACGACCTATCAAATTTGCAACACTCTGGCGGGGCCGCTCATCCGGCAAGGGCCTGGCTCGGTGATTGTGAGAGATTACAGGAAAAAGAAAGCGAAACTTACATTTCGAGGTGGAGGCAACGAACAAGGAAACGAGTTGAACGAGAATGTAATTCTATATTGAGTAATCGGTGACACATTTCTTCATCGTTTCTCCCGCTCCCCCTTGCCAAAAGTGTGTCCCTCCCTCTATCTCAACTGTCCTCGCCCTTCCCTCCATCTTCTCCGTCCATCTCCTATACTTCACTACCGATGTAAACTCGTCTTCATCCCCATATATTACAACTATATTCGATCCCTCGGTCCCCGCAAGCTCTTCGAGTTTCTCTTGATAAGTTTTGCCATTGAACATGGTTATCCACCCTCTTGGCGACAATGGATATGATAGCAAGACATGTGATGTTTTGATACTCGCGAGTACCGGATGCAGTGACGCGATCAGTGCACCATGCGAATACCCCTAATCATATTGCACGTCGCTCTTGGTGGGTAAACAACAAGGATCGGTGTGACTTACGACCAGAACTAAACTTCGAACATTTTCCATTTGATCAAGTGCCCATTGCACCAGAGCTTCCAAGTCTTTGCCTTCACTTATTCCTGTGAGTGAGGGCCAGCCACCGGAGGATCCAACGCCTCTAGAGTTAAAGCGTAGTGTATGAAACCCTTTCTTCCTCAATGGATCTCTTAACTTTGTTAAAACCCTGCCAGTATCACGCATACTCATGGTCGGAAAGCAAGAAACGCGTATAGAACAGCACCTACGCATCGTGCATCTGGCCGCCTAGCCAAGACCAAGGGTGGAGAAGTACCGCCAAGGTTTGTTCGGCGCCATCAAGTAACCGCTGGTGCAGAGGCGGCAAAAGTTCGGCCTCGAGCGAAACACCAGTTGGTAGGTCAACTAACATGTTGAGCTATGTTTACTGGAACACCAGAACAAAGCTTGACAGCGGAATCAATTAAGCAACAAGACTAGCTACAGCCAAGTGAGAAGTAGGCTCGCCCTGCTCAGATACGGCGTACGTACAAGGCGCAGCAAAATAAGCGACGGTCTGTACCTATCTGGGAGGAATACACTTGCGACAACTCCCTTCCGACAGTAAGCATCTATGAGGAGATGTCCCCAACCGAGCAGCCAAACCGCAGCCCACGCCTTCCCAAGAGCTCCTCCGACTCTATGTCCAGTCAGCCTTTTCCATGCACCTTCTAGTATTACGCCCACCCCCATCATTATGAAGAAAATCCCTACAGTCCAGAAGTCTGTTCCTTTACCCATGCCCCACAAAGCAAGATAATGAAATAGTCCTGATATCAGGAACGCCCCCATAACCCCCCCTGCACGGCCCGCAATGGAATGCAGGGGAACGTACCCAAGTGACACGAAACATTGCCTGAATAGTTGATGCCAGAATCTAGCCCACAAGTCCGTCAACGAATTTGCTAGCCAGGGATACTCGAAAAGCGGTGGCCATTGAGATGGGTCTTGTTGCAGTGCCACAACACCGATAAGAGTGCCAAAATGATAGGTAACCTGAATAGAACTAAAAATTGTTAGCCCTGCCAACATACATATCATACTTGATCGTAGAAAACGGGGTATCGGAGGTAGCGACATATCGTAGATAGATCCTCCCGTGGGTAATGCAAAACTTGGATTAAACCACTGGACAGAGAAGTGAAGCAAGTCGAAAGTGATTACTCCAACAACGAGGGCAGAGAATGTGGATGATGCAAATGCACGAGGTGATAGTGGGCGCGTTTCCCTAGGGACATGTAGGCCGTCTGACCAATTCCACCCATAACCGCGAAGATTGAAACACAGCTCGAAAGCATCGCGAGCGATTGGGGGGTGATGGCCTTTATAAGAAATCTTGCCGTTTGGAGATGATTGGGGCCTCGGGGTTGTGTCCCGTACATATGGTTCTTGTTGATGTGACCATATTGCAACACGCATGGCCAGGATTATCATTGCGAGCTATTTTTCAAGAGCGTGAGGATGGCATGAGTTAGAAGGGGAGAGACATACTACGAGGCCGTGATTCAAGAAAGCGAGTCGCGGGTCAACAAAATTAGCTGCCACATCCAGATGTGTTGCTGCACGGAACGCCAGGAATAATGTGATTGGTAAAAGGGCTAGTCGTATCTTTAGAGTGCCACGCGTCAACACGAGGACCGCGCTGGCGTAGTAGAGGGCAATAGGCGGTACAAGTTCTTTCAGGAAACTCTCCCATGTTAAGGGTATTCTAGCACCCGGCTGAGGGGCTAGTTCGGCCACCCTAGAATTATGGGGTGTGAGATAAGTGAACTTGCAGTGGGGAGGTCTTGACATAGGCTTACCACGACATATTAGGATTATGGCGGTGAAAAAAACCAAGAGCCGAATTTGTCGCACGTCAATTTGGGTAGCGAACCTGACGTTAATTGCTCGTTGCCATCCAACATTACTCCTCGATATAGAACCAGGCTTACCCGCACTTTCTCGGGGTCGATAATGGAGAAGCGACAATGAATTCAGGATAAAATTCCGTGGGCACATAATCGACGCATCTGAGTAATTAAAGGACAAACAACTACCTTTATATTAGCTCTATAGTAGCTCGAGCTCTGTTGGAGAAAGGAACCCGCTCCACCAAAGCCTCACACTCATCGCCAGACATTACCAAGGCCATCCAGCCTGCTGGGCATCAATAGATCAATTGCACCCCGTCAATACCAACAGCGACATCCGGCAAACCAACGTCAAGAGGTACTCCCCGATCTAGAAAAAGCCGATGATGTTTCATTCCTCAATCCACGGGTCAGAACGAGCAACAAATTTTCAATGCGCGATTGACGATCCTATAATCCTCGGTCATTCTGGATTTTGTTCGTGGTACACACGCATACCTGTAACTCCTTCATCTCGTCCCTGAGACGTTGAATAGGCAAATCCCGGACTTCATCCACTAATGACTCGATGTTTTTTAATAATGCGTCAGATGTATGCGTGTCTGTGGATACTCTGGCAGTGAAAAACCTCGTCAAGGGGCTCTGGTCTCTGTCTCTCCTTTCTACCATGTTCACCGGAGTCAGCGCGCTGTGAACACGCAAGCGAGGTGTTGCCAAACGCTCTCTGACAAATGCGTGGTCTGGACTCAGCGATTTCTTTCTGGTTTTGAGCGATGTTAATGGGCTCGCCTCCGGACTTCCTTGGTATGATTGGAGATGGGGAACATGTTCGTCGTTTGCTTCATCAAATAGGCCACAGTCTTCATCAGCATCAACGTCAAATATAGCATCATACAAATCACTGGCTGTTGAGCCGACAAGAGCTTCAATCAGTGGCATGGTTTTGATCTGACGGGGAAGTCTATTTAGTAGGGAACTGCCCTTATCCCGCAGGATTTGTCCATCGGCTAGATAACGCTCATACATTCCAATGGCCAGAAGGATGGGAAAACTCGTTGATTTGATTAGGAAGACGTTCAAGGAGTGCAGTGCTCGAGGTGTGAGAAACCAACTGGCAGGTTTAAGTAAGAGGAGTGCAAGAATGTTAAAGGGTGGTTGATAAGAGAATAGGGCATCGGATGTAACCCTTGGAAAACTGGGATCAGTGCGCAGATCAACACAAACATAATTATTCACCTTTGTATAGTTTTAATGGTAAACTGGAAAAGATACTTATTTTTTGTGGTAAGTGAGATGGTAAGTGTCGTAGAGATCTCTTGCTTACTTCTTGGGTGGCATTCTAGCACTTAAAGTAAGTAGCGGTTCAGGTAACGGAGAAGGTTACCAACTCACAGCGTTAATCACTGCAGCTGTAGTTGAGAGGGTTGATATCATGACTAAGGACAGGTGTTGAAAGTTGAATGCAGGTAAGAACAAAGCACACTCAACTGGTGAGTAGTAAGGTGTTCGACAATACAGCAAATATGGTCATGAGAATCGGACCAAATATTGGATGGAAGCTGGTTGCTTGCGCAAAACTTAGGTAGGTGTTTCCGAACCATATCTGAACCATTAACCAAGCTATTGATTTAATACCCCATCTCTGATGTGCCGTCTCATCGTCTTTGGCTATACGACCGAATTTGTTCATGTCCTGGACATTAAGATGCAGAAGAACATACCTAAGATCCAGAGAGCGAACAATAAACCGGAAAAACTTATTGCTGCTATCCCGATAAAGAAGACAAACTGCATGATCATCGCCCTCAGTGAGCTACCCAAGGTAAGTATAGCGATATGACGAGATGTGATAAACGTACAGAACAACAACGTTGTTAGAAATTGCAAAGAAAGCCAGTCTATGCAGGCTATTAGTCAATCTCCGCCTCATTCAGACTACCCACCTAGGAAAAAGTATGCATGCACCGCAAGCAAGGGTATCGAAAGCTAGGGCAGACATGGCGGCTGTTGAACATTAAGCCTGGGTTACGACCCCGTAGGGAAAGGTCTACCATTGTCGTCGCTAAGACCTTTCAACCTCAGCACCAGGAACACTGTGAATATGATGATGAACGAGAAATCGAACGCGTTCCATATCTGAACATGAGATCTCTTTAGTAATAGATCAAATCTAAAAATGCAAGGCTCACGTTAGCGATGTATACTTGTGGCCCAATGTTTCTTAGAACGCCCTTAAAAAAGTAAAATGCGAACTTACTAATCCAGCCATGTTCATTTACGGCTGTGTATTCCTCCAAGCCGAAAGCTACCGCGAAAGTTATAAAAGCGATCTCCCATACGGTTACCCGGCTAAAATCACGGGCTGTTCACATTATATCAAAAATATGAGGCGTACATAATGCAACCTGACTTACTAAAGAGGCATAATAGGAATGTCAGTAGAAGTAGGCTGAAGTTCAGGAACTCCAACCGGACGCTGTACTTGGGCACACGGAGCCTAAACTTGTCAACCTACCATAGGCAGAAAGGAATAGAGCAAACCTATAGTGGTCTAAGAATGGTACCTCACGAGGATTATAGATTTTGATTGAGCGAGGTTTGTAATTATCTGCAAGAACAGATCGATTTGCTATTATGGAAAATACCACATCGCCAGAATAAATTTGGTTCACGACATTTTGGCAAAGAGGTGCGGAAACGAATACTTTTGCCTTTGTCGAGATCGCCATCTAGGTAGCATGGAATGTCAGCCATGTACGCATTGACACCCCAATATTAAGCCAAACCTCCAGGGTGCTTTGAGGGTAATCAAGGTCCCCACCCAGTGCAAGTTTAACTTCCTCAACCACGCCAGGTGGTGCACCCGCCAAAGGATTCCAGGATGTAGTCAAGACGGCAGCAAGTTGAATGCCGTTGGGAGCGAAATAAGTCAGCAACTTCATGGCCAATATTTCACAAAGCATGGCCCGTGTATGCATGACACCCGCATACGCAAGATCTACTTCGATTTGACCCTGGTAATACGAACGCACGACGAGGCATGCATACACAACCGACATATTCTTGAGGCGGGCATACTTGGTCACCAACGGCCTCACAACGGCAAAGTTCACATCAGAAGCTGTCAGCTGGCTTTGGGTGCATGTAAGAATCGACGGCTAAGAATAGCAAGTGGTGAACTAACTCCCAAGTTAAGGGACTATCTGAACGGAGTGTTGGTCGGACAAGTACAGAATAGCAACATTAACTAAAAAGGTACCTATTGTTGTCTGAGAGCGTGTCAACTTGACTTTTTTTGAACAAAGGGCACTCAGGGGAACCCACGTTGACGTCTTTCTTCAAAGCAGGAATAAGGGGAAAGACCTTGACTGCAGCAAGGGACTCTGGAGAGGGAGCCAGCAAGGGAGACTCTGAATCCATACTGGCAACAGACGCGGGCTGCCGGAGGGAGTTAGGTGAAACGTGGCTTGGTGAGAGTGAGAAAGGGGATATCAATGTTATGTTGGCGCTGGGCTGGGAAAACAGCCTGACCAGAGAAGGACTAGCGGACTTGCTAGTGAAATTAGTTTTTTGTCTTCATAATCTCATGACGTGCCAATATGTCACTCACTCTAGGTCTATAAGAATAAGGCAACAGGGCTTATTGTCTTCGAAGATGCACGGCTGTATGATAGGAACCGAACTGATCCCAAACAAGGTTCAAGGTTGTCGAGTTCCGTTCAGACCAATTGGGACAAGGCTTCCATGCCTATAATTGAGGCCGTTGTACTTTATCCCCCCACCTCCACCGCCCTTCCCTCACTGCGCAATGGGCTGCTGCTTCTCCGAACCTATTGATTTCAATGCTGAAGTGAACCTCTATCACTTTGAACTCCATCGTGCCGTAGGGAAGGGTGCCTTCGGCAAAGTGATTTACATCTCCACACCTTTTCCTTGCTGCTGACATGTCCGCAGGTGAGGGTGGTCGAACACAAACGCACGCGAAAGATGTATGCTCTCAAGTACATTGACAAGTCACGCTGCATAAAGCAGAAGGCGGTCGCTAATATTATTCAAGAAAGACGGTTGTTAGAAGAGGTACGTGGGCACATATCAAGGCTCATGTTTGGATCCAACCCGCCCAAAGATTGACCATCCCTTTGTCGTTAATATGCGCTACGCATTTCAAGATGACGACAATTGCTTTTTTGTGCTAGACCTCATGCTGGGCGGAGATATGCGATGTATGTTGCCTACAGTGTCCGTCGCTAGTGGGCTAAGCTTTCCCAGTTCATCTAAAAAAGGAAGGACCCTTCCCGGAGGGAGCGGTGCAGTTCTGGATCGCGGAACTCGCGACCGCCGTCCATTATCTCCACAAGCAGCGAATAATCCATCGGTGAGTATCCAATGGATTCACAGTGGCGCATGCTAACCTAGGTATAGCGACATAAAACCGGATAACATCTTGTTAGATTCAGACGGACATGCACATTTGACTGATTTTAATGTTGCCATTCACTACTCTGAACGGCGGTTGCATTCCAGCGTTGCGGGCAGCATGGCTTACATGGCACCCCAAGTCGTTGGAAGGCAAGGGTACTCCTGGCAAATTGATTGGTGGAGCCTCGGGGTTACTGCGTACGAGTTACTGTTCAACAAGCGGCCTTTTGAGGGCCGAACTTCCGACAAGATGCGTAACGCTATTATGAAGGACCCCCTTGTATTTCCAGATGATGCTCCGCAGCGGTGTAGCCAAGCATGTCTATCTGCTCTTAAAGGGGTGCGCCTTGGTTTCAGCTTGGTAAATGCTTTGGCTGATGGTTTCCAGTTCATCGAGCGCGACCCATCTGCGAGATTAGGGTGCAGACGAAAGGGAGGCTTTAGTGACATCAAGCAACATCCTTGGTTCTCAGCCACTGATTGGGACAAGTTGGAACTCAAGGAGCTTAAATCCCACTTTACCCCTGATGTAAGTAATAGATAAAAAGTCTTATCGCACCCCGGTTCGACTACTACCATAGATGCAAGAAGCGAATTTCGACATATCTCATGAACTCGATGAATTTCTCATGATCGAAAAGCCATTGACACACTCAAAGCGTAAAGCTAACCCCGACGTCGAGAAGATGAGACCAGAATTGAGACAACTCGAGGAACAGTGCGTGTAACAAGCGTGTCCGTGACAATATGGGTACTGACATCAATCAGGTTTACTGTATATGACTTTTCGAACTCGAGGCGTTTGACCTATTATCCACATAACCAACCAGTAGGATCCTCAGAAAAAAGCGATCAAACTCTGGTACAATCTGCCACGGGCACAGTCATACCAAACGCAACGATAGTCGAACGCTCCCAAGCTGGCTCACCTGCTACTGTGAGCGAAGATTGCGATTACCATTCCCCTCATTCGACAGGATGGAGTTTTAATCAGTCGCAGTAAAATCTTTTTTGTCGCTTTTATCATACCAGCAGTATCAGCATCTTACCTTGCATACTTACACAACTCTAATGACTTTTACGGTTAGCTCTGGCAGCGATGTGTACGCCTAGGTCTGGGGATAACTTTGTATTGCATTTATGACGAACATACCTTACTTAGATAATATAATTTGTACTCATTGAATATAGTCCGATCATTCAAAATGCCTATCAGCCTCGACCAGATTCCGACTCTAGCCCAACTTTATGAACATTCCGTTCTCCACGCTCCGGCGTCCATCAAGTTCGAGCATAGCTCTTCGTTCCTCGACAAGGTTTCTTTGTAGTAAGCCAACACTCCCAAACAGTGGATCAATGCGCTGACATGCTATGTAAGCCAAGGAGACATAACTGGTCTTGCGGTTGATGCCATTACCAATGCCGCAAACAAGAGCCTCTTAGGTTCGTACAAGTAATAGTGAGTGATACTGGTTGACCGACTATTTTGACAGGAGGCGGCGGCGGTATGTGGTAATTGTTCTACCTGGATGGCCACCTCAAAATTCACCGAAACAGTTGATGGCGCCATTCACAAGGCTGCTGGGCCCGGTTTAGTCAGTGAATGTAAGCCCTACCCGAGATTATCTGTTCTTTTCCGACCCAGGTCTTCAACAGGTCGAAGGCTGAATGGTTGCGCTACCGGTCAGTCCAAAATAACGAAGGGCTATGACTTACCATCGTAAGCGAATTCATGTCTTGATTTCTTCGACTTGTTGATCCTTCCAACGAGACGCTTTGTCATTCACACCGTTGGACCCGTCTACAGTGCTTCTAGAAAGGAGGAGTGTGCAAGACTTTTAGCCTCATGCTACAAATCAAGCCTTGAGCTGGCCTCTGAGTACGAGCTAAAGCAAATCGTAGGTGCCAATTACTCCGAATAAACGAGGGGCTGTTAACTGCCTCAGGCATTCCCTGCCGTCTCGACTGGGGTCTACGGTTATCCCATAGAAGACGCTACTCGTATTGTGTTGAATGAAGTGCGAGAGTACTTCGAAACCAACTCTGAAATGAAGGTACTCGCTGATCAGGACACAAATATAAACCTTCTTCTAACATGCTAGCCAGCTTGAGAGACTTATTCTTGTCGTCTACACTGAAAGCGACCACAAAGTGTACAAGTGCGTTCAGAAACTTGAGAATCAATGAAACTGAAGCTCATGACTGTCTAAGAACTCTGATCCCAGAATATTTTCCGCCCGCAGTGACAGAGGATTAGAGTGTTGGTGGACATTAGTATAATATTGGTAATTTGTAAAGCAATCACGATATACAACAAATAGGTAAACAAAAGTCATGCCTTGAATATGGAGAGCTTGCCGGCTGAGGTGAGTTTCCC
The DNA here is from genome assembly GCA_000497225.1 of Amanita jacksonii TRTC168611. Taxonomy (NCBI): domain Eukaryota; kingdom Fungi; phylum Basidiomycota; class Agaricomycetes; order Agaricales; family Amanitaceae; genus Amanita; species Amanita jacksonii. The sequence continues at coordinate 14,286 of AYNK01004792.1, read as the reverse complement.
TCTTCACAAGTTGAACAGTATGATTGATAATGCTGGATGGGTCTGAAGCTACTGTACGAAGTACAGCTGTTCGCGCTTTGCCCCGCCTTTCCATACATCTCGAGGCATATCCACCATGTCTTTAAGGCTGCACCAACTTCGTATATTGCTCGATATATTACATGCAGGGTCCGTTCTCCGAGCAAGGCCAACGAGCCTGACTTGTTTACCAGAGCCCTGCGCTACCCGTTATGTAATGAAGATGTCGTTGAAAAATTATCAACTCTTTTGCTGGTTGGGGAGGTGGTAAACCGTGCGCCGTGCGAACTACCGAAACGTTTGTTTCGAAATCTGGATTTTAGGTTAGGGATTCAAGCATGGAAAGAGGACGATGATCCGTTACCCTTTCTTCGACGGTTGTATGCCACTCCGAGGCTACGTCCTGACCCGAACTCCCATGATGGTTATGCCCTCACCAGAGCCGTCTATGCGCGTCACGAACCTTTAATTCGATTTTTGCTGGATCAAGGTGCATCGCCACGTCACAAAGAGGGTCTATGCGTCATGCTTGCCATTCGGCAAAGGAACCTTAAGATGGTGAAAATACTTGTTGAAAGGGGAGATAAAAACGTCGCAAGAGGAACGGAGAAGCATAAGAAGCGAAGGCTTGATGATAGAGTTGTGGTTAACGGGGAAATGCTGAAGCTGGCTGTCAAATGCGGCGCTCACGAAATTGCCAGGTACCTCACAGAAGAAAAAGGTGTCATTCCAGATATGCAGACGTTACTGGAAATTTGATTCGAACTGTGGCAGTTACCAAGTACATATTTAAATCTAGACATACAGAATACAATGGGATGGATGCCCATTGAAATGGAACTTAGATATCATCAATATCTACTTCGCCTTCATCACCGAATTCGAATGTACATTCGCCATCTTCCTCTCCGAACGTGTCCGTCTCGTTTATCTTGGCGTTCTCCGGCAGTTCACCGTAGGCTTTCACTGATTTACATGAGCACGCAAGGAGATAAACTTCAGGGACGACTGTACTCACAATTCCGGGCCTCATCAGCAGTGTATTTCACAATAACATCTGCTTTATCGTCCTGGAAATCGCGGAGCGACAACAGAACTATGTCTCCCTGATTTATCCAGATCTTGAGGAGAAAGTCAGTGTAATGAAGCAAAGCATCTTTTACGACAGTGGATACCTTTTTGCGCATTTTCCCCCTGATGTGTGCCAGCCTCTTCTCACCATCAAAACACAAAGCTTCTAAACGACCATTGCCTAGCATTTTAATGACCTGCGCGTACTCCTGTCCGTCTTCCTTGAACACCAGCTCTCTCTTGTCGTCTTCGTTCTCATTTTTTCCACGTCGTCTGTTTTTACCGCCCTGGAATTGTTGAACTAGGATGAAAGGAAAGAGGCGAAGAAATGTACCTTTCCTTTGTTCTAGTAGAAAAGACTAAGTGAAGCCAGGTTGAAGAGAATCAAGGAAAGATGTACCTTTGGCATATCAAGTGAATCAGCAGGGAAACGATTTGCTTGTCGTTGTTTACAACGGAAGGATGGCGGAAACGCTCTCAGCCGTTGCCCTCGTCACTGCTTCTGCCAAAGGAAACTCCCTTGTCTTCTGGTGGCCACCGTCGCCTGTCCTAAGCCCCAGATTCAGCAGAGCGAGGCCTTCAAATCTCTCTTGGCCCTCATTTCTTGATAATCCCTGGAGGGCATCTCATCCCAGCAGTGCTCCTCATCTCCCCAAACTTTCCAGCGATCCACATGACGTGTCTGAGTACCATTGGTCGCGTCCTCTGAGCGAACACCATAGGCATTTTTCTGAAAGCCAACTACGTCCTTGTCCTACCCCTTCGAAAAGCTCCTCTCGGCCACATTCTTTCAGCGCTGGGCATTCCGTTTTTGAAGAAGAGTATGACAAACTATTAGGATACTCGTCCGAGTACCTGGCCAATCTCCTATGTCCTCACCCGCCCATGTGCCATCAAAAGTTTGAATTGTTGGTCGACGATGTGGTATTCTTGGGACATCCTGTTTGCGCAGACGCCGATGGAATATGGGCTTTCAAAACAGAAAAAAACTTGTCGGGTTCTCGCGGCAGGGATTCCAGGAATAGTCATTCCCCACGTCAACATCCTGTGGCTACATCAAGCACAGAAAAGGTCCTCCGAAGCGACAAGTCGTCTTCCCATTGTAATTCCACTTGGCTGCAAACATTCCATGTAGCACTCATCTTCGATTTGCCCGAACCCTCCTCATCCGCGTCAGGCAAGGTGCTGCAATATTTTGATGTAATCTATGAGCAAATAATTTTCGTCACCACTGCTGTCCTTTTTCAAGAGCAGGTTCAATCTAATTTTGTTGAACGAGAGTGCGACGTCCTAGGACGCTTGAAGGAGTCATGCATGTCTAAAGGTCGTCGTCGTTACAATCGATTCTCTCACTCTTAATCGTTACGTTTCAGGAGAACCGTTCTCTAAGTATGCCACAAAGGCCATTGAGCAATCTTCCATCGCGCCTGCCATGAAGGCACTGTATGAAGCAATTAGATCATCAACGATAGCCTACATTACTCTGAACGACATCCCACTGGAAATTCAACTTCCGCCATATCTTGATCAATTGCTTCATGGTCAAGACGACGATGCACTAGACTCTCTAAACGAAGATGGAATGACTAGCTGGGGTCAGGAAATGGTTTGCGGTTGGAAGTTGCCTTCTTTGACACCTTGGAAAAGTCTCCTGCTTATTTGCAGTTTAGAAGTTCTTGAGTCATACCTCCAACAAGGCGGAACACTACTACTGCCTCAAGACCGCCCTGTTGCCGAAAATTTGGTTCGATTCATGAAGACGGTAAATATCACTCTCTCGTAAGCGATTTTCCACCCTTGCTGTTTCAAGCTCCGACCGGATCGTTGCTTGTAGACTAGCTGATATCGCGAGCTTGCTCGATTGGGACCTTGAGACACAGGTTTACCCTGTAGTACGCTGGTTTGTGAGACATCGCTGGGCGAAAATTGTCGACACGCTACACCCTGGATTGAAAACCATTTTTACTCTGCCTCCCAGGTTTCATCAACCGTGCGTCGGATGTGCTACCTTTCGTCACCGAATCATCACTCACCGTTGATGGCTAGGCTCGCTCAGCTCGTCCAGGAATTTGAACATCGATTCTTACATCAGCCCCCCCCTCCCCTGCCGCACATCCTAGCCACCATATCCAAATCAGACAGCCATTTCTTTGCGTCCGTAGTGAAATCAAAGGAACTCATCCCCATGTACTATGATGTCGTGCATTGGATGCTAGAGCACGATTTACTTATCGCGCTTCACCTCAGGATCCGTTTGGTTGCCACGCGGGAATTGAAGATCCGTGTAAGGCAACGGCGTACAGAAGCGCATATAAAGAGAACCTATCAGTCAAAAGTAGGACACAAATCAGATTCACAGCAGATGTTAGAGGAGCTAGATCTTGATACGACCTATCTAACCACGCAATCAGGTTCAGGTTTCCCGTGGTTGTCTTTGCCTCCCAAAAGTGCTAGGCGACATACAAGGCGACTCTCATCCGTTGAAAACGGGGGGGACATAAGGACAGCACTGTGGCCCAGCAGTGCAGAGCAAGTTGTTCTTGATGACGAAGAAGATGGCGGTTCAAGTCTAGATGCGGACTCGGGCTGGGAATCAACAGAGGAAAGCTTAGCATCAACAGTCATAGAGGACCCTGGTAGAGCGACTCCGTTACAACGTCGGTGGTTGTCGGCGATGTCTGAAGGCAAGGACCCCCATATAGCTAAAAGATTTGCACTGTGAGAGCCATTTCTCCACCTACCAGAGACCTTGCCGTGTCTTACGTAAAGCAGTGTCAGCCAATATTTCGATGGGAAAAAGACTGACGATGAAATACTACACCGTGCTGAAATTTCAAGGAAGCAACTCCGAGAAGTTTTACACCACTATCACGAATATGTGAGCTTGTTTTGACACTCTTTGAACTGTGTTGAACCATGAACAGGTCCAGACTTTCTTACATCCATCCTAGTGCTGTTGATTGACTATCGTGTTGCCTGCTGGGCACCTGGATAGCGTTCTGTAGAATGCATTGTTGGCACACGAGGCTACACGATTGATACAAGTCTGCCAAGAGGTTAAACGTCGTATAAGATATATTAATTCTACCAGGTTCATTTATAATTGAGGGTAGAGTGCCAGTTGCATTCGCTATCCTACACTCATGTCGTCTTTTGCTTCGACTTCTTCGCCTGACGCACCTGCACCTACAACCTTCCTCATTCCCTTGGTATTCCAACCATACTTAGGTTGCGCCTTCCCTACTGCTTGTATCATATTTATATCACCTAGCTGCGGTACTATGGAGGCTGTCTGCTCAAGTGCAATGTTCAGAAGATCAAGGATATGTGCATTGATGGGGTCCATGCCAAGTGCCTACAACCTTTGTCAGGTATAATAGCGACCTTCTCAAAAGCGTACCTCATGATATTTGACAATGGCTTGGTCGACGTCACCGAGGAGGTGACATACCATACCAAGGAATCCGAGGCCAATAGAGTGTTGCGGTTCCAGCTCCAAAACCTTCTGATAATTTGCCTTTGCTTCCCCTAGGCGGCTGTCCGCAGTGTGACATAGTGTTCATACATTGGAAAGCTTTCCAACCCACCGCAACTTCCTGAAACATGTTCCAAGATTGAGGTATGTTGTGGCCCAGGACTTCCGCGATACTTGGGTCACCTGAGCCAAGTCAAGGGCTCCTTGGAAGAGTGCAGCAGCGCTGCTATAGCTACGAATAAGAGTGAAAAGCCGTATAACGCATTTAGATGATGCCACTCACTCGCCATGGTTGTATGCCATTACTCCACGTTCATTGAGAAGTAATGGATCCCCGTTACACATAGCGTTTGCGGCACTGAGCGCCTCATCCGCTAATGGATGGTTTGATAGCATGATATGCTCCATGCCGACAAACATCAATGGCAAGTGCGAACTATAAAAGAATTAGCTAAAGGTGGCTGAACTGGGCCCAAGTCCTCACCCAGTGAACATGCGTGCGCAAGTCGAATAGGCTGTCACAGCATGGTCGTGTTCTCCTTCAAGAGCGAAAGTGTGACCAAATGCTATCCACGCAGGGGCAAAGCGAGGGTCCATTAGAGATGTCTTACTGAGAGAAAATTAACACGGACACAGGGCTTGAAGGGGGCGTACCTGAAATACTGTCTTGCTTGACTCCATTTTCCACCACCAAGGTACCAAACTCCGACAGCATACCAACTAACGGGGTTTTCAGGCTCTCGGTCCACCATTTCATGTGCTAAGATAAACAATTTTGAATGGAGATGTGAAAGATGATACATGCATGCTATGTGCAGAGGCATGGCGGCATTGTGAATGTTCACTAGTCCTAAGATTCTGACATCCAAAAGGTCACGAGCACGAAAAAGATGGACGGGTTGTTCATTACCAACCTGCTGGTTATAGCATAACAATCAGCCCAACGAAAATTGACATACAGTGCATCCGCAAAACTGTATAGCACATCTGGATTGTCACCTAAGCCATAGTCATTCACTAGCCGCTGCCTTGTCAAGGCATGCTCCGCATTGTGCTTATACTTTCGAAGGCGGCTGGTGTAGATCAATTGCACAAATTCGGCATCTTCTGGTGTTTGTTGTGAATACGCAAGGCCTTGTACAAATTCCCACTCTGAATATACTCGTAGCTGTAACCCTCTACCTGTATAACTGTATGAATACGTACCTTCATCAACAGTCATCATTTCACCAGAAATGAGCTGGTCAAAAGCTTCAAAGCATTTAACGTCCAGAGCTAAGGCCTCCATGAAGCAGTGCTTTGCTTGGTCGCCTCTATTTAATTTGAGCATCAAGAGTCCACGAAGATGGCACATTGAAGCTTCGACCTAGACATACGTCACAACGTTGATGAACGGGAAGGATGGGACACACTTTGATGCCACCATCGACGTTCGCTATGGCAGGCCCACTTCTTCCCGAGCCACGAAAGGGATTAGCTTCACCTAGCATTTCGGTCGCCGCAGTCCAGTTACCTTGACGAACCTGAATACTATTGGATCAGATTCGAATATGCGATAAATGATGTACCTGGCATTGCGCTGCAAGGTATCGACAAGCTACACTCATATCGACCAACCTCGATACACGATCTTGCAACTCTTCTGGAACTTCTATCATCCCTCCAGGGCCTACAGGAAGCCGTGGTGTTGTCGGGTAGACGTGTAAATCATCTTGTTCCCGAGATTTGCCTTTAAATGGACTAACACGACCATTTGCAGCCAAGTTGGGGTAATTCGGTGGTTTGAGTGGGGTTATAGCAAAGGGTCGAGTGAGGAGTTGTTCAGCTCGCGAATACTGGTGCATCATAAAGTAGGTTTGGGCCAACCAGAAGGCATCATTGGGATCGTCTGACGGCGAATACATCATCGACGCCATGATTGGAAACGTAGCGCATAACTTACTCGTCCAGCTTAGAATTTTGTCGCCCCAGAAAGCAGCTGTTTCGTACAGGTGTTGCATCATAGCGTCATGCCTCCAGAGACGCATTCGGTCAACTACACCCCATTGTTGATCATCTCCATCCCCATCTACGTCAAAGTCCGAATCCTGGAAAACGTCCGTGGTGTCTGTGGCTAGAGGGTGCTGTTGACGAACTGCATTTGCTTTGATAAACTTCTGGCGACGTGGTGAAGAATGACGCGGTGAAGATGGTAAGATTGAACGGTTTGGGTCGAGAACGAAAGAATTTGGGTTTGAAATGGTACTGGCATCAGCATCAAGATACGAGTCTACAAGATGCTGGGGGTTGAAAGAAAATGAAGAGCCTATGGAACCACGAGGGCGTGGAACTGAAGGAGAGGGTTGGTGAGGAGTATTTGGAGGAGCGCGTGCTGAGTGCATGAGACGAAAGGCGGATGCCCAATTCCTGCCTTTACAATCGCCGTGTCCTAATCAATCCAAATTGTTGGAATCTGAAAGTATACTCAGACGCGTGAATGCAACAGGCGACTGAGGTTCGGTATTATAAAGTAACGGAGAAGACTAATTAAGTAAGGTGCAGTATTAATCTATATAAGAAACGGCTGCTGGTGAACGCAGCAGGTATAATGGGACCATACGTCGAAACGTCTAACAGGGTGCCAGGGATTTTAGGCTCGGCGTGCTTGGTATTTTCAACACAAATCTTCGCTCCTCATTTACTTTATACAACGTAAAAATCTGGAGGCGGCCCTGCGGGTTATGGTCGCGCGCTCCGAGGAGAGTTTGGAGGCTACAATTGTATTGTATATCTCGCCTTCAAAATACGGACGATAGTATCCCCACCCATATGTCATCCCGGAACCGCCATTATACCGGATTGAACGTTGGAAAAATTAGTTCCTTCTCGGAATGAAAGGACTCACCGCGATGTTCGAACTCCACGTTGCGACACTGGCACAGCTGGCTGGCCTTGCAGTTGATCTAGTCGGGGAAGCCGCTGTGCACAAAGTCTTGGTGGTCGAACACTTTGAGGATGTGGAGGTGCTAGTCACGATTCCTACCCCCATGGCATTCCTCACCGCAACATCGTACCTATCATTTTCTGACAGGAAAATTTGCGCAGAATATGGATAAATTGCTGCATACCATATGCTTGAGAATTATCCCATAGTATGGTACCGCCGAGCGAAAAATACTGCGCACGGGTTGCCTTCGCCAGGTTTCCAGGCGTTGTGGCATCGGCGCATTCAGGTTGAAGAAGCTGGGGTACCAACGTCGGATTAAGTAAGTTTAGTCCGATGCATGCCCGTCAAGGACCACAGATCCGGAACTCCTGGGGACCTCTAGTAAATATTATTTGGACAAAAGCTTGGCCTTCCGCATCTGACATGAAGCTAGCCACGCCACTTGCGTTGCCGAGACTTATGGTGACGATCTTTCCTTTCGCTTGACATGCCTTAATGTCAACAGCCATGAACTAGCAACCCGCCAGGTTTGTTCCGGAGAATACCCCATTAGAGTTGGAGCTGCAGATCTGTGGTGCGACTGATAAAAACTGGACCAGTCAATGTACATTGGAAATATTGATGCCTGAGGTGTCGCCAGAGGAGAAGAAAATGTTCAGAAAAGCTAAAGGTATGGCGTTTATGGTATCATCTTGGCAATATGTCGATAGAGTTTTTCTGCCAGTTGCTCGTGTCGCTGGAGTGAGTGGCACTATAAGAATTTTGGCCCCAGTAACTGCATCACCATTAGTACGCATCTCTACCATCCATAACCGCTATTTACCCACACAGTTAACTAGATCTTATTGAGTAACTTGTGTAAGAGAATAAGAGCCGGGGACGTACATCATGAGATCTGGAGCAATCGCAATCTGCATACCAGAGACAATGACAATGGGAACACCGACGATAGACATGAACACAACCATGAGTTCAATGAGGAGCAGTTGGATCGTTTGATTCTTCACAGGCATCTTGACAGCGGTCACGATACCTTCTGAGGGTCGTCGAATCTAAGTCCTTGCAATAAAGTTCTCACGGTACACATGAGAAAATGTCAACTCTGACTTCTACCTTCAAGGGGCAGGCCAAAGCTGAGAAAGCCTTAGCCACGAAACATAAATTTATAGGGAGACATGATGAACACACGTCGGAGAGCGGGGCTGACTCTGGGAACTCTCACAGCTCACAGGAATCAGACGGAGGCCTCCAGGGGTTTACAACAGACGACGATGACTCCTCTGACGATGAAGATAGGATAAATATTGAACCCATCGACACTGGTAAACTTCCCACAGTCCCAAAGGACGATGTGATGCTGCGAAACAGATTAGAGAAAGCGAAACGGGTACTGGTCAGCAGAAGCTTTGCCTTCAGAAATTCATCTTTACTGACTTAACCAAGAGTGAAGATCATAGTGTGATATATATTGGGCGTCTGCCGCACGGATTTTTTGAAGACCAGCTCCGTGGCTACTTTTCACAGTTCGGGAATGTAACTCGCCTACGACTGTCGCGTAATAAAAAGGTCCGTATAGTGTCAGGATGGCTTTTTCATTAAGGTTAACATGAACCCAGACAGGAAAATCTAAGCATTATGCATTTCTCGAATTTGATTCGTTACCCGTGGCAGAGATTGTGGCGGAGACAATGAACAATTATCTGATCATGGGTCACATCTTGCAGTGCAAGGTAGTACCAAAAGATAAGGTGCACCCACAACTATGGATAGGGGCAAATCGCAAGTGGCCAGTCATACCGAGAGCACGTGTGGCGGAAGTGACACACAACAAGGTATGTAGAAATTGCACTACATATTGGAAACTTCCTCATGGACAGAGCAGAAACGGACATTTGAGGAGCAACAAAAGGCCGAGAAACGGCTGCTGAATCGACAAAAGAAACGCAAAAGAAAGCTGGTTGAGGCGGGAATTGAGTATGAATTGGATGCAGTGGGATATAAAAGTAGGGCACGTGATCAGTAGAGTTACGCTGTGCCATTTCTTGAGCAGGGAAATGTGAGATGAGTTCTGCGCTCAAGAGCCCCCGCGTTCTCCGTGCTCATCCGCATTCTCGTCCCTTTTCTACTCTCCTCGTTAGTTCATCCGTCCGCAGAAGATTCAACACACACTCTTTGACCTCTCTTCGACATGTTCATGCTCGCGCTATCTCCTACGCCTCTATTCCCCGCTTTGTTGCACGCGCCTTTCGTGTACCCATAGCAGGTGCCACGATTGGCGCAGGAGGCCTGACGTATGCCAATTACAAATTTGATGGTATGGGTGGCCGTTGTTTAACCTCCGTCTATGTTGAACATTTTCCAGAATTTAAGAAGCAAACTAATGCATGGGTCGACACTGCTCGTGAAACTGCCCGCGATTTATTCGAATCAGCTTCTGATGGCGTCAAGGCAGCCTCAGCGCACGTATCTTCTGTCGGGTTTCCGTCTCTTGACGCTCCCCAGTTTCTCAAAGATTTTTTGAATGCATTGGACAAGGGCCCAAAGCGCGAGGAAAATAATGACGGTGGTGGTTCAAATAAGAATAATCCCAAGGATCATGCCGCTGCCATAGCTGCGCTTGTTGCCGCCACTATGTCGTCCCCGTCTGATTCAAATGCGGCAGAAGACGTGTTGGATCCTCGCCAACCGAACGGGCTCATGAACCTGACAAAGAAGCTCATACAGATCCGGAGCATGCTCCTTAGCATTGATCAGAGTGATGCTCTCAAGCTACCTAGTATTGTTGTCATTGGTAGCCAGAGCTCAGGCAAAAGCTCGGTGCTTGAAGCTATTGTCGGCCATGAATTTCTGCCGAAGTACGTGTTATTAGCTGATTTTAAGTAATCGTTTCTACAATCATCGCAGGGGAAATAATATGGTCACCCGTCGACCAATTGAACTGACTCTTATCCACGTCCCGCCTAGTCCTAGCAACCCAAATCCGCAAGAATTTGGCGAGTTCCCCGCCCTTGGTCTGCAAAAAGTAACGAGCTTTTCAGATATTCAGCGTATCCTTACCGATCTCAACCTTGCCGTACCTGCGAGCGAAGCTGTCTCTTCGGAGCCTATAGACCTTCGCATTTACTCACCCCATGTCCCAGACCTTACACTCATTGACCTTCCTGGTTACATCCAGATATCTTCCCCTGACCAACCAGAAACCCTTAAAGAAAACATATCTTCCCTTTGTGACAAATACATTCGGGAACCAAATATTATACTGGCGGTTTGCGCTGCCGATGTTGATCTTGCCAATTCTCCAGCTCTTCGGGCTAGTCGAAAAATTGATCCATTGGGTCTGCGTACCATTGGCGTCATCACTAAAATGGACCTTGTGCCTCCAGACCAGGGTACAAACATTTTAGCTGGCAATAGATACCCTCTCCACCTTGGGTATGTCGGAGTGGTGGCCAAGTCTGATAACGGAAAGGAAAGTAACCCAAATGGCCGCAAGTCAATAGTTCCGACGCGCAAATACGAAGAGGACTTTTTTTCTAAAAATCACGATTTTTTCGCCCCGCCATCGTCCCCAACTCCCCTCTTAGTTGGTACACCCACACTGCGACGTCGATTAATGGAAGTGTTAGAATCATCAATGGCATCTTCACTACATGGCATCACGAATGCCGTGCAACTCGAGTTGGAAGAGGCCACGTACCAATTCAAGGTCCAATACAACGACCGTCGTATTTCTCCTGAATCATATGTGGCAGAAACAATGGACGCATTGAAAACCCGGTTCAAGGAGTTTCAGGGCACGTTTTCGAAACCCGTGGTGCGAAGACAACTTAAAGCTATGTTAGAGGAGAAGGTGTTGGATATCCTAGAACAGTTATATTGGATGGATAAAAGGACGGAAGCTGAACTCACAGCCTATGCAATAGACACCGCCATGATAAAGCGTTGGTGTGGAGCGGTTGCCTCTCATGCGACCACCGAACGGAACAATTTAGTACCGAACAAGGATAGCAAGACGTCGATAGAGACTGATGTGTCCTACTGGTCTCACAAATTAACTGCCGCGTCATCCCTGTTGACCAAGTCGGGTGTTGGTCGCGATTCGACGCTCCTGGTAGCCGACGCACTTCGTTCCCTGGTTGATACGATGGTAGCGTGTGAGCCCTTCACATACCACCCCATCGCTACAACTCGACTCGTCGAGTTTTCCCATGCGATCTTACGAGATCGGGTCGGCCTTACTGCAGACCAGGTAGAAAATTGTATCAAGCCGTACAAATTTGACGTCGAGATTGATAATCAAGAATGGGCGCGCGGTAGAGAGAGAGCAGTAGAATTGCTGGAACATGAGGTGAACCTTTGCGAGAAGAAGCTTGTGGAGATCAGAAAAAAGGTAGGTGGAGGGAGAAGGCTCAGTACGCTGGTCGGACATGTGAAAGGTATGGAGGAGATCGAAAGGGCGAGGCGAGGCAAAGAAAGGAGGGCAGAAGTATCTGGTTCTCAAGCGGATGATGTGTCCTACAAGTACCCCTCAGCACAGATCGTAGATGGTGAGTCACCTCGTTTCCCCGTACATGCACTCTGATTCTCGATCATAGCAAGGACAGCGATGTTGTACTCGGAGCGGATTAATATGCTAAAGCTACGACTAGCTGCTCTCAAGTCTAAACAATGCCGTGCTGGACCCGAAAACGATGTTCTCTGTCCAGAAGCATTCCTGAATATTGTAGCAGAGAAGCTTGCATATACATCGGCTATGTTCATCAATATTGAACTTTTGGAGCAGTTCTTCTATCAGGTGAGTAATACTTGGCGCCAACTAGTTGAAACCGCTGCCGACCTAAGATTCAGTTCCCTCGTGAGATTGATTCACGCCTCCTATATGATTTGAAGCGCAATGAGATTTTGGCATTCGCACGCGAAAATCTGGATGTCAGACGGCATTTAGAGCTGCAAGAGCGGAAGGATAAACTAGAAGAAGTAAGGAATCACCCACCGTCAGCTTGGGGATGTCGCTCACAAATTATTAGGTGATGAAGCAACTCAACAGCCTCTCAACATTACGTGCTGATCCCCAGCCTGCATCTCGCCGACGGCGAGGGCTTTTTGGAGCTTCATTCTGATCCAAGTTATGGTGATTGTTTGAACCCCTCTATGTAGTTACATTAATCCTGCCCTGGGACCTAATTACTAATGCAGTTCATGTACAGTAGATCCAGCCAATGACGTTCAAAGCTTCGCTTTATTAACCTATACATAACACTGGTTAACACTGGTTTATGGGAAGAGGTATATCAACAAACTGAGATAACGCCGTCCAGTTTGGTTGCAAGCATTAGGTTCCCTTTGGTCTTGAGCTTGCCTGTCATGTAGGCTTTTTGACCATTGAGCTGCAGAAGTTAGTCGATAGATTGAACCGAAGGAGTGCATGTACCTTGCCAGTAGCGAGGTCAACGAAGGCGGTATCAGAGAGTATGAGAGTGACATCGGCCTTGGGTTTTGCATTACCCTTATATACGGTGCCAGTCTTTTTCAGATCAATTGTCCATGTCGCGGTCTCCTTATCTTCATTGGTGACTTGGAGCTCAAAAATGCCATTCGTCTAGTGGAGATGGATGAGCTTGTCAAAATCCGTAACGCGCAAGTGAGCAATGAGACCTTTTTTATCTTGTCCTTCTTTTCGGCATCAGGGAGCCTGGCGAAGGTAGCGTGTATAGTGGAGATGATATCAGAAGACTAGAAGAGGATCAGCACTGGTACATAGGGAGGACGGTAGGAGACGAGCCTTGAACCCTGGAACCTTGATGTCGTCGGTCATGGTTGGGAAATGAGAATAATAGTTGAAGCAGGTAGTTATTTATGGCAGGTAAGTTTGGTTTGCGGCGGCACCGTTTATCATATGATAAATGCAACGCCAGAACAGCCGGACCATGCATCAGAGTATTACTAGCCTATCCCAATCCCACCCCGGCGCAAGAGGGTCATCCCTCCAACACCAACCAACCCTTCTCCCTCTGAGATGAAGCTTCTGACAATGAGGCCATTGATGAGGAACCCCTGGCCAGCTCAGCTGCATCAGCAATCCCAGGGTTTGCTCCAGAGCTTTCCAGAGCACTCCAGAGCAGTGTTGGGTCTGACCCGTCAAATGGTTGTTGAACTGACCTGGGTCAGATGGGTCAGGAGTTCAGTCAATTCAACAAGGGTGAAATTGAGGGTCAGTCAGGTCAGTTGGGGATAGCCTTGACAAACATAGAGTACACAAATTTTGTATCATTTCTATGATATTTCATGGTCTGAAAAAGGTCCCTGGTCTGGGATGTAGAAAGGAGTGGCTGTGCAGTCATTAGGACTGGCAAGTGGTATTAGCATTTACCAAGGCTGTTGTAGATTGAGTAATAAGGAGCTAGGACTCAACAGGAATGAGACAAGTTAAGGATGTGGTTTGGGTTAGAAAGATGAAGCAGTAAGTGCTCATCTTATATACTGTGCACTGTTTGTGCACTACAAATGTTCTTATCTACTCATTTTGTACATCCTTGTATTCTAATAATACAGCTATAATAGAATGAGTAAGACAATAGATTATGATTCATGTCAACTCATGTGAGCCTCATGTTACAATGGCATTTATCCCTCATGCCTATTGTTCTCTATATTAGATAGATAAGGTGTGAATGATCAGTCATCTCATATAATGGATGAGTCAGTATGATTCTGTGTGAATAGAATCATTCTAGAAGACCATTATTATATTGAGATCTGTTATGGTCACTTGGGTAAAGCTCTCAGGCAGCAACTA